>PVJN01008964.1:0-62370 GCA_004026805.1 Lasiurus borealis
TGTGTATGGATCTTCCTGATTTCTTGAAACCAGAGAAACTTATTTGAGTCCCAGAAGTTTAAGTTAGAGCTGCCAAAGTATAATTAGTCTTTGAATGATAGATTACTTCTTGCTATGTTTAGTAAAGCTTTATTTCTTTATTGAAGGTTCTGTGTCACAAAAGATGCATTTCAACTCCAATTTTACTCAGAATGTGAGCAAGGTTTCAGGTTGAATCGTATATTGGAGTTTTTTATTTTTTATTTTTTCCTAAGCTAACAAGGTTACTCACAAATAATTCATATCCAAAACAAAACACATGAACATTGGAAAGTGAACTCATGGGAGTATTCATAATCTTTAGTTATTTACATCATACTTCATTGCAATTGACTTATGTGAAATCTCTATTCTAAAGTTTTAGTTCCTCTCAGATGCTTAATATCAGTTGCAGTGTGGTTGACAGAAGAATGGTGCCTTCAAAACATTAGAATGTGCTGTAGAAAGAGGTAAAAAACAAAACAAAACCAAAAATCCCAAAACCTAAGCGATAGCATAAGCAATTAGGCATTATTTTAAGCAGGTACTTTTTCTCTCACAGCTGTATTTCACCTGCTTAACAAAATGATTACAAGAATCTAAAAATAGTTCAGTATGAACCAAAAGTTTCGATAACAGATTAGAATCAGCAGATAGCCATTTCTTGTGGTTAATAACAGCTCTACTGTGTTGACTTAAAACATAAAAGGGTAGTTGTTCCTAACAGATTTTTTTTTTCTTTCACATGAAACAAGGAAGTATACTGAAAAGAAAAAAAAAAAAGACTGACTGTTCTTAGTAAGTAGATTTTAATTTGTATCTACACTGTGTTCTTCTCACTTCATTAGGTTTAAAATTTGTGACTGAACAGCACTGTCTGGGCAGCCTGCAGCATAGTTGGAGATGTCAGAAGCAATTACTTTCACAGATTTAAGATTTTATTATTTCACATACCCTGTCTTTCACTACCTAGTGGACAGCCCAATCAAGGACAATATGTATTTCATCATCTTTTCCTTGTTGTTGTGCAGTTTTAATACCAGTTTCAGAAGCATCTCACTTTGCACAAGAATACAACCACTGGATAACGGTTAAATGGAGCCATACAAAGTTAGAATACTGCTTTTTCTAATTTCAAATTCTTTTTGCAGAGTAAATGAGCTCCCTTAGACTTAGTGGTAAAGAATCTCCCAAAATCACATTTCGTTTTCAGTTACGTTGAAAATTTTGCAAAAAAATAATGTATTTAAGGGTAGATTGTGAAATAGAAACTTCACTCAGTTTTAACAAAATTTCCTAGTTTTTCATATTTTTGGAAGAGGTCTGAGTTAATCTGAATCATTTACTTAAGGGTTTACGGTCCCTAGAAGGGGGGATGATATCCCCTTTCTTATAAAATTTTATGACAAATGTATAACCACATTCTGAACTTCCTCATTCAATCAGAAACCAAGTCTTGTGGAGTTTCCTCTTTGATTCATATAATTTCCCTATTTCCTATCTACCTCCACTCCTAGTCTCTTTATTTAGTTTTTTTTTTTTCTTGCTTGAGCTATTACAATATGATTCTAGTTGTTTTGCCTAATTTCTTCTTTCTTACAGTTACCACAAAGCAGTTGCAAAATGCAAATTTGATCACAGTTTCACCCAATTAAAATCCCTTTACAGGCTCTTTATTGCCCTTAGATAAAACTACAAGTTGCCTGGCAAAGGAAGTCCTTCCTGATGTCTGTTGCGATTTCCTCTCTTGTTTGATGGTATATACACTTAGGTAGCTCCAGGCCATTTCACACTTGCCTCTACTGAATCTGCTGCCTCTATTTAGAGACTTTCTAGGCCTTACTCTTTTAGGACTCAATATTATGTCACATACTCTTAGAACATTTTCCTGAGCCTTGAGGGAATACATAACCACCCTTTTTACCTCACTGTGCACGCATCTTTTATGTACCATTGTAATTTATGGAACAAATTGTTTACAATCTATTGATTCCCTACAGATTTAGTTCTTCATATTTCATATGTGAATATGGTGTTTTTTTCTTTGTATGTACTTTGATGCTTGAGAATCATCAACAGTTGGAGATCAATAAATGTCTGAGCTTCTCTTTTTGTGGTCGATCACAGCTCGATTCAGGACAGTGGTTTTATATTTGAGTTTTATGTAGAAATGTTAGATAATGTTCAAATTCCTGATTCCAAAAGTAAATCAAATTACTGGCTCGAAAGTAAGGAGGAGGGATCCAGAAACCTGCCATTCCTGCAAGTACTTTATATTAACTTTGATGGAGGTGTATAGGAAACAAACTTTGAAGAAACTAACTCTTCCAGTTATCTACTGTTGCATAACCAACTACCCTAAGTGGCATAAACAAACCACTTAGAAACATGCAAAACAACTGTTTTATTATGCCCCCAGATCCTGAAGGTCAAGAATTTGTACAGGACATAGCAGGAATGACTTGGCTCTGCTCCACAATGTCTGGGGTCTGAGCAAGGAAGACTCGGATGTCTGTGGGTGACTTGGATGCCTGAAGGCTGGAAGAGATAAGCTGTAGGATCTCTTGCAGTGTAGTTTTCTCACTCACATACCTGTCTCCTGGACCAACATTCAGTTAAGACTTGTCAATAAGAACACCTACATGTGGCTTAGACTTCTCACAGAGTGGCTCCTGGATTCGAAGAGGAAATCTTCAAAGAGAATAAGCAAGAAGCTGCCTGGCCTTCTATGACTCAGATTCCTTTTCCTCATGTTCCTATGGCCCAGGCATTCACAAGCCCATTCAAATTCAAGATATGGGGGCCTAGACTCCACTTCTCGGGACAACTGTCAAAAAATGGGAGGCAACATGTTTTAAAAACGGTCACGCTGATTTGAACTATTCCCAGTATCTGTTAGCTATTCGAGGTTAAAGATGGTGTCTTATTTAGTTTTGAGCTCTTGGGACCTCAGGCAAGCCTTGGTACTTAATATAAACCCAGTAAATACTTGTTGCTTTTAACTTATCTAAAGGTCAACAACTATAACCCTTCAATTACTGGGTATTATGGAGTATTGATCTGGAGACACTTTTTCAGCAAGAAGTTCTTTGTACAAGACAAGGGACTTGCCTCATAAAAGTTGAGAGATTGATTTTTCATTGCTGCTTGAATCCTAGTTTTACCACTTTATGACTATGATCATGGGCAAATTACATAAACTCTCTATACTTCTGTTGATTGTTACTCAACTCTAATATGGAGGAAACAATCAGGAATTTGGTGTAAAGATAAAATTAAATAAAATTCTTTGATAATTACACGTGTCAAGATTGAACAGAAAAGGCTTCTCCTTATAAAGATGTTATCATTCTTATAATAGCCATTGACTATAGGGTTACTCAATCAAACTGTTCATGTGAATTAACAATTAAATTATTTCATAATAGCCTCATATGCTTTACTTGTATATATAGGTAAGCATATATGTGTTGATGCATGCATTTTAGAGAGGTATTGGTAAATTTTCAAACACTTGGGAATATATTAATTCTCTTTTTGTTATTGATTTCTAGCTTAATTTTATACCAGTTAGTAAAGATACTTGTATCTTCTAATATATTTGGAGACTTTATTTTTTATTTCCAAACATATAGGTCCATTTTTGGAAAATGTTACATGTGGATTTGATTTTTAAAAGTGTATTCTAGAATGGTATTGGGATTGGTATTCAATATAGAACAATTATATCAAGTTTATATTTCAAAACTTCTATATCTCTAAAAAAATTTTTGAATCTTCTATTTTATCTTATAATGAAAGAGATATACTAAATTGTCCAAATATTTTAATGATTTTTTCTGTTAGCGCTATTAATACTTGCTTTATAAGTTGTGAATCTTTTTACATACATTTTTATAATTATTATATTTTTGGTGGGTTTAATCTTTTATTTTCTTGACACGTCTCTTTATCACTAGCAATTCTTGCCTTAAAGTTTACTTTGGAAGATAATAGTCAAGTTATGTCAATTTTATTTTGGTCAGTCTGTTTATGGTAGATATTTTTTCAACCTTTTGTATTCAATATTTTGTAGTCTTTATATTTAAAGGTGCCTCTTGCAATAGCATAAAGTTGATTTTCAAAAAATCTAGTCTGATAATCTCTGTTTCTTTATTGGAAATTTTGGATTATTTACAATATACTTTATGTAATTTGATACATTTTTTGTTTAAATTGGTCATGCTACTATCTTATATTTATTTGTTCTGTCTGTTTTTTAAATTTATTTTCAACTTTTTCTATCTTTCTTTGTTTTAATTAGAAATGTTAGGGTTACACTTTCTTCTTAGTTAATTTTTTTTAGTTGTTTTAACGAGTACAACATGCTTTATTTATTGTATTCTACTATATTTTAGTGCTTTTGCCACTCCACAGAAAATATGAGATCCTTAAATAATTTTCATGTCATTTATTTCCTGCTATCTTTTTAAAAGTGAAGTGTAAAACTATATTTTAAATTCCACAGAACATTAATATGTTTTATACTATCATTTATCCTAACTCCTTTATTTATATTTTACGTTGGTCTTCTTTTCTGCTTGTATTTTTCTTTCTCTAAGATTATTTCTCATTTGCCAGGAAAATGTTTTTTTTTTCATATGGATCTCCTCGGGATGAATTTCCTCACATTTCATTTTTTATTTTTTTGGTCTGAAAATGTTGCCTTCATTTTTGCTGGTATATAATTCTAGGTTAACCGATATCTTTAAACATTTTCAAGTTGTTAATTCTTTTTTTTTTACCCCTAGTTCACTTAGTTGAAAAGTTAATTGTCAGCTTTATTTTTGTTCATTTCAAGTAATGTACCTTTTTCTCTGGCTGCTTTTAAGATATTCTTTGTTTTCAGTGGGGTTTTCTTTGACTATGTTCTACTTGGTGCTCATGAATCTGTGACTTGGGGATATAATATGTCATTTTGTCATCTGTTTCTTCAAATACTGCTCCTGTTCCATTCTCTCTATAGTCTCTCTGAGATTATAATTATAGACATTTTAGACAGTTTCACCATGAGCCACATTCCCATATGCTCTTTTTAAAAACTATTTTTCTCATCCTTTGTCTCATTGGAGATATTTTACTGATCTTTCAGTTTAGTAGTCCTCAGGTCTGTTGTATCTAATATGCTATGGAATCTTTTGAATTATTTTGTTATTTTATTGTTTACTTCTAAACTTTCAGTAGAGATTCATTTTTATGAATTCTAGTTCCTTGCTGCAGTGTCCATCTTATTATCTATTTTCTTAAATATAATAACCACAATTATTTTAAAATCAGTGTTTGATTTTCTCTAGTTTTATGTTTATTTGCAATATGATTACTTCTATTGTCTTTTTATTTTAGATTTTGGCTATTTGAAACTATCTTCTGCTATGTCATAATTTTCAATAAAATGCCAGACAGTCTGAGTCTAGATTTATTTTATTTTCTTGCAGAGAGAATTGGCTTTACTTTTTCCAAGGTAATTAGAGAAACCGGAGATTATCTTGATTCAATCAACGAATGAGATTATTCCGGGTCATGTTTGAGTCTTTTTGTGCTGATCTGTTTCTGTTTGCCCTTACTCTTAGATCTGTTTCTTCATAGGTCTCAATGGGAAATCTGGGGGATTTTCTATGCTGTCTTTTTCTTGGTATTCACTATTCTTCAATTTTTGAGTCTCTAGCATGATACTATTATAGATTCCTTTAATTCACTTTAAAAAATGTTTTTATAGATTTCAGAGGAAGGGAGAAGGAGAGATAGAAACATCAACGATGAGAGATAATAATTGATCCATTGCCTCCTGCACACCCCACACTGGGGATCGAGTTTCTAACACAGGCTTGTCTTCTCTGATTCCCACCTTCTGCAGCCTAGTATGTTTAAATGTAAAGAGGGAAGATATGGTGCAGAATTTTGAACTCCTTTCCTTGTGGTTTCCTTTCCTCTAGAATATTAGTCCTTTATTTTTGAGCAGCTTTTGATCTTACCAGACTTGTGAGTGTGCTCAACCCCATATTATTCACAAATAGGCAAATATTTTTAAGAAGAAAAGTGGCAGAGAAGATCAGGTTTACCTCTGCGTATTGCTATTCTCTCTGGAATGTGGGCTTCTCAAGCACTCATGTCTTCAAACATTTTTTGTTTCTAATGTTATCTTTTTTTGGGGGAGATGGGTATAGGAAAATTGTTTTTTTCTGGACAGGGCTATTATTCTGACCGGAAGTTCTGTTATAGTTGGAAGTGGAATGGACCACTTTTTTTTAGGCTTTTAAAGTAACATTTATTTTTTTTTTAAAGTTAACATGTGCATATACAGGACACTAAAAATCACAAGCATAGAACAAAGCCATCTCTAATCACAAACAGTTTACAGTCTGATTTATCCTTTTAAGTTCTACGTATCTACATAACTAAGCTTTCATTTTTATGTAATTAAGAAGGTACAATTATGGATCATACTTTTTCACACATTTCAAAGACCCAAAGCTACGAGTATTTTGATAACCAAGAATACCCTACACCAACTCAACCTGGAAGGAATGTAATCCTGCCTTACTTGGTGACAAACATTTCATAAAGGACAAAAATAGTAACAGATCTCTAGATAAAAGATATTCACAAAGTAACAATTAAAATACTGCTTTCCCTTAATGTTCCATTAAAAATAAGACCGAAAGCAAGAGGACACAAAGTATAATGCTTCTAAGAGAATTAAGATGGACCACTTTTGAATGCTGCTTTTCAGAGGTATCTCTCCTTTTTGACATTTTCTTTCATGATCTTGAATATAACATTGCCTGAGTGGGCTTTTCTACTTGTGTTCTTATTAACTAGCAATAGTTATGCATTTCCTTATACTATTTGATTTTAATGATCAAACATTGGAGCCTTTATCTAGGATTATGGCATATATGAATATAAAAACCCTTTGAATTATGGTGAAAATTAGTTCTTTTTTAAAATTCCAAAATAATATGTGATCTTATGGGACTTTGGTTTGCAAAACTCTTGATCCAGTTTCATAGAAAATTGTATCTTTTTATTTAAAAAATATATGTTTATTGACTTTAGAGAGGAAGGGAAAGGGAGAGAGAGGTAGAAATATCAACAATGAGATAGAATCATTACTGGCTGCCTGCCATATGTCCCACACTAGGGATCAAGCCCACAACTCAGGCATGTGCCCCGATCGGGAATCGAATGGTAGCCTCCTGGTTCATAGGTTGATGCTCAACCACTGAGACACACTAGCCAGATGAAAGTTGTGTATTAAAAATAGCACAGAAAGAGACCCACCTAGGAACAAAGGATTTACACAGACTGAGAGTGAAAGGATGGAAATACATTTTTCAGGCAAATGGAAATAAGAAAAAAGCTGAGGTTACAATACTTATATCTGATAAAATAGACCTTAAAGAAAAGGCCATAACAAGAGATAAGGAAGACCATTACATAATAGTAAAGGGAGCAAGTCAACAAGAAGATACAACTCTGATAAACATAATATGTACCCAATACAGGAGCACCCCAAGTACATAAAACAATTTCTGAAAAATATCAAGGGAGAGATTGATAGCAATACAGTTATAGTAAGGGACTTTAATACCTCACTGATACCACTGGATAAATCATCTAAACAAAAAATCAGCAAAGAAACAGCAACCCCAAATGACTCACTAGATCAAATGGACTTAATTGACATCTTTAGAACATTTCACTCAAAAGCTACAGAATATACATTCTTCTCAGTGCACACGGAACATTTTCAAAGATAGACCACTTATTAAGACACAAGCAAAGTCTCTTCAAATTCAACAAGATAGAAATCATAACAAATATCTTCTAGACCATAATGGCATAAAACTAGAAATCATCTATAGTAAAAACAATGAAAAAAGATCAAACACGTGAAGGCCAAATAGCATGCTATTAAACAATGATTGGGTTATCAAAGAGATCAAAGAAGAAATTAAAAGCATCCTAGAAACAAATGACAATGAAAACACAACAATCCAAACTCTATGAGATACAGTGAAAGCAGTCCTGAGAGGGAAGTTCATAGCTCTACAGGCCTATCTCAAAATATAAGAAAAAAATGGTAATAAGTTATCTAACCTTGCAACTTAAAGAACTAGAAGGAGAGCAATAAGAAAAGCCCACAGTTACCAGAAGGAAGAAGATAATAAAGATCATAGCAGAAATAAATGACATAGAGATAAAAAAAACAATATATAAGATCAATGAAACCAAGAGCTGGTTCTTTGAAAGGATAAATCAGATTGATGAACCTCTGGCCAGATTAATCAAGAAACAGAGAGGGCTCAAATAAACAAAATCAGAAATGAAAGTGGTGATGTAACAACTGATCCCACAGATATACAAAGGATTCTAAAAAAATACTGTGAACAACTCTACTTCAACAAACTGACGAAATGGACACACATTCCTAGAAAAATACAAGCTTCCAAAACTCAACCAGGAAGATTCAAAAAACCCGAGTAGGCTGATAACTACTAATGAAATTGAAACAGTAATCAAAAAACTTCCAGAAAACAAAAGCCCTGGACCAGATGGCTTCACAGGGGAGTTTTACCAAACATTCAAAGAAGAACTAAAACTAATTCTTCTAAGACTATTGCAGAAAATTCAAGAGGAAAACATACTTCCAAACTCTTTCTATGAAGCCAACATTACCCTAAACCCAAAACCAAATAAAGATACCACAAAGAAAGAAAATTACAGGCCAATATCCCTGATGAACATATATGCCAAAATCCTCAACAAAATTCTAGCAAACCAAATCCAGCAGTAAACTTTAGAAAGATCATATACCATAACCAAGTGGGGTTTATTCCAGAGATGCAAGGATGTTATAATATCCACAAATCAACAAATGTGATATATCACATAAAGTGAGAGACAAAAATCACTTAATCATATCAATTGATGCAGAAAAGGCATTTGATAAAATCCAGCATCTTTTTCTGATAAAAATTCTCAGCAAAGTGGGAATAGAGGGATCATACCTCAACATAATAAAAGTCTTTTATGACAAACCTACAGCCAACATCATACTCAACAGGCAAAAACTAAAGCCATTTTTCCTAAGAACAGGAACGAGACAGGGATGCCTGCTTTCACCACTCTTGTTCAGCATAGTACTGGAAGTGCTAGCCACAGCAATCAGACAAGAAGAAGAAATAAAGGACATCCAAACTGGGAAAGAAGTAAAATTGTCATTATTCACAGAAGACATGATACCGTACATAGGAAACCCTAAAGACTCCATCAAAAAACTAATACTTAATAAATGAAGTCAGCAATGTAGCAGGATACAAAATTAATGCTAAGAAATCTATGGCATTTCTATATACCAACAGTGAACTTACAGAGAGACTAAGAAAACAATCCCATTTACCATTGTGCCAAAAAAATTAAGATACCTAGGAATAAATTTAACTAAGGAGGTAAAAGACCTCTACTCAAAAAACTACAGGACATTGAAAGGAGAGATAGAGGAAGACATAAACAAATGGAAGAGCATACCATGTTCATGGATTGGTGGAATCAACATCATTAAAATGTCCATACTACTCAAAGCAATCTAGAGATTCAACACACTCCCCATTAAAATGCCAATGACATGTTTCACAGACTTAGAATGAACTCTCCAAAAATTCATCTAGGATAAAAAAACACCCCCAATAGCTGTAGCAATCCTGAGAAAGAAGAGCAATGTAGGAGGGAACTCAATACCAGATATCAAACTGTACTACAAAGCCACTATTCTCAAAACTGCCTGGTACTGGCATAAGCACAGACATATAAACCAATGAAATAGAATAGAGAACCCAGAAATCTACCCAAAACACTATGCTCAATTAATAGTTGACAAAGGAGGCAAGAGCATACAATGGAGTCAATATAGTCTCTTCAACAAATGGTGGGAAAATTGGACAGGTACATGCAAAAAAATGAAACTAGACCACCAAGTTATACTATACTCAAAAATAAACTCAAAATGAATAAAAGACTTAAATGTAAGATGGGAAACCATAAAAATACTAGAGGAATCAACAGTCAGCAAAATCTCAGATATTTGCTAAAGCAATATCTTCACCAATACAGCTCCTAGGGCCATAGAAAATAAAGAGAAAATAAACAAATGGGACTATATCAAAATAAAAAGCTTTTGCCCAGCAAAAGAAAGCATCAACAAAACAAGAAAGCCCACTGCATGGGAGAACCTATTTGCCAATGTTATCTCCCACAAGGGTTTAATCTCCAACATTTACAGGGAACTCATACAATTTAACAAAAGCAAGATTAACAACCCAATAAAAAATGGACAACGGACTAAATAGATACTTTTTGAAAGAGGACATAAGGAAGGCCAAGAGACATATGAAAACATACTCGAAGTCACTAATCATCTGAGAGATGCAAATCAAAACTACAATTAGGTACCATCTCACACCTTTCAGAATGGCTGTCATCAACAAATCAACAAAGGACTACTGCTGGAGAGGATGTGGAGAAAAAGGAAGCCTCGTGCACTGCTGGTGGGAATGCAGACTGGTGCAGCCACTGTGGAGAACAGTATGGAGTTTCCTCAAAAAACTAAAAATGGAACTTCCATTTGACCCAGTGATTCCACTTCTAGGAATATATCCCAAGAAACTAGAAACACCAGTCAGAAAGGATATATGCACCCCTATGTTCATAGCGGCGCAATTCAGCATAGCTAAGATTTGGAGACAGCCTAAGTGCCCATCAGCATATGACTGGATTAGAAAACTATGGTACATCTACACAATAGAATACTACCCTGCTTTAAAAAAGAAGGAATTCTTACCATTTGCAGCAGCATGGATGGAATTGGAGAGCATTATGCTAAGTTAAATAAGCCAGTGCGTGAAAGAAAAATACCACATGATCTCACTCATTTATGGATAATAAAGATAGATACAGAGGCAAAGAAGCATTAAACAGACTGTCAAATTACAGTGGGAAGGCTGGGGAGGAGGATAGGGGGAGGTAAGAAATCAACCAAAAGATGTGTATGCATGCATATAAACATAACCAATGAACGCAAGACACTGGGGGGGGGGGGGTGAGAACATGTATGGGAGTGAGGTGGGGGACATGTAGAATATGGACACATGTAATACCTTAATCAATAAAAAAATTGAAAAAATAAAATAGAAAAAGAGCCCAGAGATCTCACTCTAGTTAATATATTTTTCCTCTTTACCAAATGGTGCAGAGAGATAAACAAGTGAGCATGATCAGGAGATACACTAGGAGCTGTAGCTGAGAGCTCAGTGGCTTTATTTATGGTCATACTAACTTATATTCCAGTCCTGCCCCTTCTCCTAACAGTTATGTGGCTTTGGAAAACATAGTTGTTCAGGCCTCTGTTTCCACGTTTGTGAAGTCACAAGACTTTTGTGAGGATTATATGAGAGACCTATGAAAAGGAAAGGAGTCCAATGTATAGCAAAGTAGGTGCTTGATGGGTGTTAATTATCCACTTTCTTCTATTCTATAAGTGTTGCTGTGATAGTGAAAAGTGAACCTTGTAAACATACATGTGTCACTGCAGCCTGTTTGATGCCTAGTTAGTTAGAACTATGTGATAACAAGGTCTGGATCCTGGGTTAAAAATCTGCTTGAGCCAGACTGTCCTCCACCCCTTACCTGGAGACCCCCGTTCCCATCTTCTGAAATGGTCTTTATATCATAGTTGTAAGCTACTAGAGAAAAAATGGCTACAAGGACCACTGAGTACCCACCTCCGCTGCAAGGAAAAAATGGCTTAAAACTATCTTGAAGGTGGGTCAGTACTGTTATCTTCATATGTGAGGTGCAGTAAGGGACATAGTATGATGCTGTCTGAAACTTTCTTCAAGCCCGACTGTGCCATGCCTTCAGGTTAAAGGAAAAAGCCTGATAAGGTGGCTTCTTGTTGTTACAACCCACATTAACGGCACAGTATTTTTCAAGCTTATTCTTAGAGCTAAGAGGCTGAGCGAGCTCTTGCTGAGCAGTTAATAGATCCACATTTGCCTCCCAAATCTGTGTACTTCTGGTACATGACTCATTGCTTTTGGGTGCAATAACTTGAACTACATAAAACCAATTTTAATTCTAAATATAATCTTGACTCTTAGGAAAAAATATACAGCATGCATCACTTGAATTACAAAGTAGATCAGAATAGTTGGAATTAGGTTATCATCTGTACGTCAAACAGTGTGATTTCTAAACTGCATTTTAAATTGTGGCATGTAGTGATTTCACAAGGAAAGCTAATTTAAATATGGCACACAGGCATACTGTCCCCCCTGAGGTATTCGGTTAATTGGGGAATCATGCCAGTTTTGTTCTAAGAGTTCATTTTGCTTTTTGATATTAAAAAGCTTTTATATTTTATTTCTTGAGAGAAACGTATTTACTGTCCGCTAGTATCTTATGTGATTTAAGCTGATGCTTGAAATTGGCAGCATTCACGATGTTAGGAAGAGTCACTGTTGTTTGATGGATCATTAGATTTGGTTTTAGGGTTTTCCTCTCCCGTTTACATTAATCAGTTTTATATACCCTGTGCCACGGTTCTTTTTCCCAGTTCACATAAATATTGATGTCATCTTCAATTGGAAGTTTCAGAAAAGAAGTTAGAATGAGAAAGCTGGCTCCAATAGCAACCAGCTGTAAAACCAATTCTAGTCATATCTATCAAAATTAGCTACTTTTTTTCCATACATAAAATCCACTTATGCAAAAAGAAAATCAAATAAACTCTCATAAAAAAAATCTGTATTATGTTTTCCATTTACATCATTAAATAATGACCTTCCACCACTACCAATCAAATTATAGTATTTTTATAATATCTTATATGAGTAATCTATCAGTTTATAAGATAAATAATCCTCCTATGAAATTAACTATTTACTTTCTCCATTTATTTTGGACTTTTTGTGTCAGGATAACTTAGTTTAAAATAAGGTCATACCGTAGATTTTTTTTACTAGATTGAGATTTTACAAATATCTGTTTCATAAAGACAGGCTTGGTAGAGCTCTTGCAGGGTGGTAGGTGGGAATAAAAGCAGATTCCTGAGAGCAGAGTGCTGTGGCTGGAGCTTTAGAGCTCAATAGCTGAAATGGCTAACACATAAGCCTGGGTAAGGAGGAAGATTGGAGGGCAGTCACTTTTACTGCCTAGCATTTTCTAATTATCTTCCCCACAATGACAGTTTTCCATCCTATCCTGCTAAGGAACTCTAGAAATATTCTGTGTAATATAGTAGCTAACCTGAGACTATTTTTTTAAGAGACTTTATTTTTTAGAGCAGTTTTAGGTTCACAGCGAAACTGAGGGGAAGGAACAGAGATTCCCCATGTCCTCCCTGGCCCCATATATTCATAGCTTCCCCCAGTGTCAGCATCCCTCAGTAGAGCTGTACATTTGTTACAAGTGATAAATCTTCATTGATTCATACACCACGGGCACCCAAAGTCTGTAGTTTACAATACAGTTTTCTCTTGGTGATTCTATATTCTTGTGTATTTTGTAGGTTTGGACAAATTTGTAATAACATGTATGCACCATTATGCTATCATACAGAATTGTTTCACTGTTCTAAAAATCCTCTGTACTTGCTGATTCAACTCACCATCCTCCTGATCTCTGACAACCACTGATCTTTTTACCATCTTTCTAGAGTGTTTGCCTTTCTAGAGTATCATATTGTTGGAATAATACAATATATAACCTTTTCAGATTGGCTTCTTTCACTTAGCAACATGCATTTAGGTTTTCTTTATATCTTTTCCTGGCTCAATATCTCATTTCTTTTTTCCATTGTCAGGATGTATTACATTTTATTTATCCATTCCCCTACTGAAGGGCATCTTGGTTACTTGCAAATCTTGGCAATTTTGAATTAAACTGCTGTACACATCCAGGTGCAGGCTTTTGTATGTATTTAAGTTTTTAACTCTTCTGAGTAAATACCGCCAAGCAAAATTACTGAATTATATGGTAAGTGTGTGCTTAGTTTTATAGTAAATTGTCTGTCTTCCAAAGTGGCTGTCTATAGTTTTACATTCCTACTAACAGTGAATGAGCATTCCAGTTGCTCCACATTCTCAGCAGCATTTGGTATTCTCAATGTTTTGGATTTTGGCCGCTCTAATAGGTATGTAGTCAAGTCTCAGTGTTGCTTTAATTTGCATTTCCTTGGTGACACATTACATGGTGCATTTTTTTGACATGCATATTTATCATCTATGTATGTTCTCTAATGTGGTGTCTGTTTACATCTTTGGACATTTTTTTTTTAAATTGGGTTGTTTGTTTTCTTAAGGTTGAACAGTGCAGCTGTAGAACATTTTCATCATCGCTGGAATTTCTGTGATAGTTCCATTCTATAATATCTTTTCCTTGGCATAGGAGATACTACAGCTAAAGGAAATACTATGGCGAAAGCATTGTCTTTATTCAGAGTGTTATTCTGATTTCCCTGAGAGCCTCGGATTCAGCCAGCCAGATCCTGAACCGTGAATTTGGCTTCCACTGTCAATATTTTATTAATAATAGAGATACTCATGATTTTCCTCTGCATTTCCCTCCTTGAGTTATATCTCGAAAAGACTTCGCTTGTAGTCTCTGACTTGTTTAATGAATGACTGCGTACATTCTTTGGCTTGTCATTATATTTTCCATTTATGACATATTGTGGCTTTTCAGCACACCAGGATATTCACTCAAAATTTTAAAGTGCTTTTCAACTGCCATTCTGTTGCAATTTCTCTTCTCTTTTTCAAAATTGAGAAGAGGGTGCCTTTTTAGCTCAGTTGATTATCAGTTTCCAGTTCAACTGGAGAACCACAATTGAGATAGTACTTGAAAGCAAGGGCCATGATTCCTAAGGATAATGATTTTTCTGCAGCCTGCTCAGGGAGTAGCTTTTTTCTTTACTACACCCTTACACCATGGCAGTTGGTAGGTGGTATAGGTGTTCTTCTTGTTCCTTGCTTCACTTTCCAAGTTACTATTGCTTCTTTTGCTCCCTAAAATCCAGTTTTTGAATTTCAAGTTTATTGACCTCCTGCCCTTCCTTATTGCAATCATGCACAGAAACCCTGCTCACTTTTCCATTTTTTTATGTGAGACTTTTTAGCTCTCTCTTATATTCTCCCAAGCACTGCTCCCAAAGTAATTTCTTGGATTTCATTACCACATAGATGATCCTTCAGTTCCTGGATCCTTAGTTCTCCTGTTTACCTTCCAACTTCAATAACGTACCTCCTTGGTTATACTTCAGACCTGGTCATATTTTCCATTTCAAGCAACTTCTTCAAGTACTACCTCCTATCTTTCTTCTCACCTTCTCTAATATTTTTACTTCAACAGTACTGCTAGAACCTATAACCCATCCTTTTTCATTGTCCATTATTTCCTCATATTCTCACTTCTCCCCTTTTGTCACTCTTTGCCTTTTTTCATCCTTTTTTATACTCTTTTGGCAAAAGTAATCCTATTGCCATCTGACTCTTTTTGTCAACTCTCCTCTGACTCCTTTATAGGCCTGAAAAAAAGCAATCATCTCATAATAAATGCAAGTCAATAATTTCAAGTGGTCTCTCAGTTTTGCCAGGCAATCAGGCTACATTTCCCCAGTATATTTTTCTCTCTTGGATGACTACTTTATGGATTCTTTTTATCCTCACTCTCATTTGATAATTTTGCTTTCCACTTTACTGAAAACATAGTAGCAAATAAAAGAAAATCCAGAAATAATACAATTTTATAATTTTCTCTACCCACGTGGTGCATTTATGCCTCTTTTTGCTTCCTTTCCTGTTGCTGCTGTGGATGATGACCCTCTGCGATCCCATTCCCTCCTGCTAGCCCATGACATTGCTTCAGCATATCTCCCAGCATAGCTCACTGACTATCTCACATTGTCAGTGTGAAGCCATCTACTGAATTACTCCTATCAGCATAAAAATATGCTATTATTTTTGCATCCTTAGAAAACAATATTTCCTTTCCCTCCTATTCTGACCACCCTTCCACTACCCCAGGGCCACTACTCCATTTTCCTTCACCCTTTTCTAGATAAATTATTCAAAAGTGTTTTCTGCGTTCACAACACCAGTTCATCTTTTTTTATTCATTCTTGAACTCAGTTCAGTCAGGACTTTGACGCCACTGTTCTGTGGAAATGGTGTAAATTATTAGTGGCCATCATGTTGCAAAATGAAATGTTCAATTCTCAGTCCCCACCTCACTGGACCTCTCGGTAGTGTTTGACTTACTTGGTCACTCATTCTTTTTGAAAAACTTGCTTCACTCAGTTACCAGGAGAATTACTCTCCTGCTTTCACTCAACTTCCTGGGTTTCTCCTTAGTCACTTTTGTTGGTACTATTACATCTCCCTGATACTTCAATGTTGAACTGCTTCAGGCTTCAGATCTTAATTATTCCCTCTTCCTTACCTACACTCACTTCTGTGGAGATCTCATCCAGTCTAATCCACTAAATACTTTTAAATGTCGATCATTTCCCTCTAGGCCAGATCATTTTGACTGAGCTCCAGACACGTATCCATTTGCTTTTTCATTGGCAGACAGTCTCATATTTAGATGTGTATAACTCAACTCCTGATTGTCTTACTCTCTTCTCCCCACCATATCTCCATTTCATCTTCTCTTCCTCAAGGGAAAATTTCTCAGTACTATACTTGCAAAGCATCATGTCCCTATCCTTTAAAGCATTTCATTACATGTGTAATCCTGAGTTTGTGTGACTGTGATTAATATCTGTCTCACAAATAGACTGTCATCTCTTCAAGAGCCAGCACCTTGGCTACTGTTTCTCTTTATTTTATGTACCTCAGGCAATGATGATCAAAAATAAATATTTAAAAATAATAAACAAGGATAAAGATTTTAAGGGATATATATAATGTATTGGATCAAAGGAAACTAGCAATAATTATTTGAAATACACTATGTTTGGTTTTGGAGGTGCCACTTATCTCTTCTAGGTGCCAAAATATCAAGCTTAAGGGGGTGAGAAGAATTACAAGCCCTTAGCATTGTGATTACAAGCATGGGATTTGAAGTTAGAGTATTCAAGCTCTCTGAATGTCACTCATCTTTTTTTTTTTTATGGAAGACAAAGACAGTATCTGATTCATTGGGCTTGTCTAAGGATTTAATAAAATGGATATGTATTAGAGAGTAGAACCTTAATAAATGCTTAATATGTGTGATGGTAATGATGACGATGCTGCCTTGTATTAGCTGTAAACCAAGCAGAACACTCTGGAGCACAGCGGCAGAAGGGACTGACGCTAATTAGGGAAGTTTAAAATTGCTTCACAGAGGAGATGACGTTCAGCTGGCTTTAAAGGATGAGCGGGGGGTTTCCAGAGGAGAATGAAGGGAAAGGTACAGAAGAATAAATTAGCATGTTCAGAAAATACTCTGTAAGGAAAATGTGGTTAGAATGAGAAGGGAAATTATCTGAAGTAGAAAATTTTAAAAAATTTTGTGTGCTAATTTTAAAGTCCAAATTGTTGAACAGAAATATTTATTTAAATGGCTATAGAATCTTTTTATTCTTATTATAGAAGAGCTTAATACTATTTAAGGAAAATTTGAAAAATTTTTGAAAAGAATACATATATACATATGTACATACATATATATTCATATACATGCACACAAACACACATATATACATAAGTGTTCTTTCTGGAAAAAGAATCTCTATTTCCTTTTGCTATTTTAATATATCCTTTCTGTTTTTTTCCTATATCCATATGCATTTTTTACATAAGTAGATTATAATATATAAATGGTTTTGCATTTTTTTCTTTCCCCTTTATATTCTCTACTAAATACACTTTGCTGAGTGCTTGCAATGTGTCAGACTTTGTACTAGTTATGTAGCTTATTTCTAAATGAATATGCATATCATTACAAGTTAGAAAGCTGAGATTAGTTTTATATCACTAAAATTACAATTAGGATTCAAGCTCCAGTCTTTCTGACTCCAAAGTATGTCCTTCATAATATTTAATTGCTACATGAAAATATTTTTTATGTTTTTAATATGCCATAATTTACCTAAATATTTCTCTGTTATTGGATGATTTGGCATGTGTAATTGTCACTATTATAAATAACTATTGGTCCATGAAATTTGTGCACTGGGATGGGGGATGTCCCAATCTGGGACCCTTTGGGGATGTCCAACTGCTGGTTTAGGCCCAAATCCCACAGGCAGTCAGACATCCCTCTCACAATCCAGCACTGCTTTTCTTTACTGCTCACCTGCTTGCCTGATTGCCCTAATTGCCTCTGCCTGCAGGCCTGACCACCCCCAACTGCCCCCCCTTCTGGCCTGATCACCCCTAATTGCCTCCCCCTACTAGCCTGATTGCCTGCAACTACCCCCCTCCTACTGCCAACCTACTTACCCTCAACAGCACCCACCCCCCTGCCGGCCTGCTCACCCCTAACTGCCTCTGCCTTGGCACCACCACCATGGCTTTGGAAGGATGTCCAGAAGGTCTCTCAGAAGGTCTTCTGGTCTAATTAGAATATTACTTTTTTATTAGTATAGATGCCAGTAATGAACATCTTTGGAGTCTATGTTATGTTCTGTTTTTAGGGCTAATGTATTACAAGAGATTTCTAGAATTCATTATTGGGTCAAAAGGCATGATCTCTCAGCATATTGACATTTTGCTTTCCAGAAAAACCCTTGGCATTCCTGGTATTCTATAAACAGCTTACTTAAATGAAAAGATTTCCTACCTTTGATTGATGGGCCCCTGATGCAGTACTTTATTGATCAGCATATAATGAATCCACTACCATAAATGATTCACTGCAGTACACAAAACAGTTACTTACTATCATAAAAATAATTTTTAAAAATTGATACGCCTGTGGGTATAGGTAAAACCCCAGGATAATATAAATTATTTTTTAAACCTAAATAACAAAAACTATAACAATGACAATGAAATGAAGCAAAAATTCCTCTTCCTAACCATTCTAAATGTGTTTTGATTTCTGAATAAAGAATGTGTTATCATTTTTCAACAAAGCGAAGTTTACCCTTGTGCATTTTATGGGGGATTAGTATTATCCAGAGGTGAGACTTTGATCACCCTTTCTGTTTCTAGGACATGCTTTTACATTGGCAGTAACTGAAATTTATCCAAGTAGACTTTCAAAGCTCCCAAGTGTTCTAAATTTATCTCACTCCATTTCTTTGGTTTAGAACTAGTTTGGAAATCTCACAAGGCCAACTTGTCTTCAGCAATTTCGAGTGCTTCTTGTTTGGGGTAGGCTAGAAAAAGCTCTGAGAAGCTGCTAAATTTGGTGCTTGGCAGAAACCATAACACATGGGGAGAAATACATGAAGTGTAAAACTAAAATATCAAAACTCTTTGACATTTTAAACTGATTTCAAATGTACGAGATTATAAAATCACAACATCTGCATAAATCAGCTCTGTGGACAACCTACATTTAGTGAAAGCAAAAAAGGGAAGTATTAATTGGAGAATAGATTTCTTTAATATACACCAATGATTTTATAAATTAAATGTTTGCATATGAATGGAGTGGTTTAGCTCAAGCAGGATAAAGTCTGTTTACTTTTTCATACTGATTAAAAACAGTTTTAGATTTTGAAAGAAAAATTGAACTTTCAATGCATTGGCCTAGTAGAAAGGCTATTATTATGACAAAAGATAGAATTGTTCCTAGAAGACCTGGGCTTAAGTCCTATCTTCAGACATGCTGCTATGTAATTTAGGGGTAATTGACTCAAATAGCTTGCATCTTCATTGCTTCATCTGTAAAATGGGAATAACAATATCCACACCCTAAGCTGTTCTGAAGATCAAAAAGAAATAATGTTCATGAAAGCAATGTGAAAACCCTAAAGCCCTACAAATATGAGGTGTTACAGTCATTTTATTTTTATTACTTGCAAATTAAGTAAAGAGTTTCTGGGATTCACTGAGTGTGAGGTGTTCAAAGTTTAAGAAATTTTTTATCTTTTAAATTTGGCAGAGAGAGACTGTTAATTAGATTGGAATATTGTGTATGATGATCTCAGGTGTAGAAGCTTAGGCAGCTGTTAATGAATTGTAATTGTCTGCACTCTTCATTCCCGCTTTTCTCACTTACAGAGGAAATACAGTTTTACTGCTATTTTCAAGTGACAGTTGAGGGGGCAGTGAAAAATGAATTTTCATAAATAACATGGGCCTATCCATGGATTTAACTTATCAAAATGACATGTCAATAGGTAAGAAAATGGCTGGATTTTAAGGATATATTTAGACATTCTACTGCATCCCAAAGTAGTGTCACTGTGAATAGAGAGTTTGACAGACATGATACTATAAAAAATAAATGTTTAGTGTTTGGGGAAATTCCAGGCAAATTGGATGTTAAGGAAAAACCCATTGATAGGTATTTGAATCCAGTCCCATTTGCTGTTCCTTTTCCTCCTAAGCCAAGTTTCTTGGAAGGATAAGTTAGCTGTGTCCTCTGATATGCAGATTGTCCTTTCAGAGGCAATGTGTACATAGCCTCCAGGAGATTTTGACCAAGGTTCTGCTGCATTTGGCTCTTGAGCTCAAGTTACTACTAGTAATAGGCTTTTATTCAAGTATCTGTCTGTGAGTAATTATAGTCAATGGAAATTGCTGGTGAGTAACAGGGAGATGAATTTGGCATTGCATTTTGAAGAATGGAACAACTGCTTAGTATTTATTCGGCCTATAAATCTGTAGTTCAAATATTTTTAGTCATCCAGATAACTTCACCTTAGTAAATATATTTATGAAACCAACTTTTTTTAAATTTAATTTTTTTTCTATCAAGATTTCTAACCAATCTTTTTAAGGTATTTATTTCAGTATTAAGTTTTCCATGCAAATATGAATTAAATGCCATCTTCTTCCACCCTGTGAATGCACATTTCACTTTGGTATTTTTTATGATAAAAATGTATCCTAATTGTTAAATATTCTAGCCATACAAGTGCTGAAGGAATAGTTATTTGAAATGTATAGAGTTTCAGTTTTCCGAGATGAAAAGTGTTCTGGTGATTGGTTGCTCAACAATGTGAATGTGCTTAACACTACTCTGTGTACTTAAAAATAATTAAGAGGTAAAATTTTTTGTTTTGTGTGTTTTTTAAAATTAAAAAGTAAAATAAAAATTTTAAGTCAATGGAGTTAAAACAAAAGTCTCAATCTTACTTTCCTTCCCAAGTCTGTTTTTTTTTTAATTTTTAAAATTATGTTTAATATTTTCTTTATTTATTAAGCAATGGTTCTCAACCTCTCTAATGCCGCAACGCTTTAATACAGTTTCTCAAGTGTGGTGACCCCAACTATAAAATTATTTTCATTGCTACTTCATAACTGTAATTTTGCTACTGATATGAATCGTAATGTAAATATCTGTGTTTTCCAAAGGTCTTAGGCTCTACAGCAGTGGTTCTCAATGCCTAAGACCATTGGAAAACACAAATATTAAAGAGCAGTGGCATTAGAAAGGTTCAGAGCCACTGGATTAAGGTACAGTGGTACCTCAAGATACGAGTTTAATTCATTCTGTAACCTTGAGGCGTGGGAAACTATGAGACACTCAAGTCGCGGTAAACTGGTGGGTCGTGTGCAGCCGGCCGATCCGCACGATTACTCCTATCTCAAATGTTGCTCGCATTTCAAAGCAAAAATCACTCACTCGACAGCTCGTATCTCAAAAATCTCGTATGTTAGGGCATTCTTATCTCGAGGTACCACTGTATTACATATGTTTTCTTATCCCCCCATTGCCCTCCCATTCCCCTACTCATGGCCTGTGTCCACTGGTTAGGTTTATATGCATGCATAAAAGTCGTTTGATTGATTTCACCCCCTTACTTCCACCCTCTCCTGCCTTTCCTCTGAGGTTTGACAGTCTGATAGATGCTTCTCTGTATCTGGATCTGTTTTTGTTCATCAGTTTATGTTGTTCATTGTATTCCACAAATGAGTGAGATCATGTGATATTTATTTTTCTCTATATCATATAGATAGCTTAATGCTCTGTAGTCCATCCATGCTGTTGCAAATGGTAGGAGTTCCTACCTTCTTACAGCAGTGTAGCATTCCAAATTATATAGATGTACCACTGTTCTTTAGTCCACTCATCTGCTGATGGTCACTTAGGCTGTTTCCAAATCTTAGCTACTGTAAATTGTGCTGCTATGAATATAGTGGTGCATATATTTTTTTTATTGATGTTTCTAGTTTCTTGGGATATATTCCAAGAATTGGGATCACTAGGTCAAATGGGGAGTTCCATTTTTAGATTTTTTGGGGAAACTCCATACTGTTCTCCAGAGTGGCTGCACCAGTCTGCATTCCCACCAGCAGTGCACGAAGCTTCCTTTTTCTTTGTATCCTTGGCAGCACTTGTTATTTGTTGATTTACTGATGGTGGCCATTCATACAAGTGTGAGATGGTACCTCATTGTCATTTTGATTTGTATCTCTCTAGTGATTAGTGACTTTGAGCATATTTTCTTATGTCTGTTGGCCTTCTGTATGTCCTCTTTCAAAAAATATCTATTTACATCTATTACCCATTTTTTGATTGGATTGTTTATCTTCCTTTATTAAGTTGTATGAGTTCCCTGTAGATGTTGGAGATTAAACCCTTATTGGAGATAGCATTTGCAAATATCTTCTCCCATACAGTGGTCTTTCTTGTTGTTTCGATGATGTTTTCTTTTGCTATGCAGAAGCTTTTTATTTTGATATAGTCCTATTTGTTTATTTTCTTCTTAGTTTCCATTGCCCTAGGAGCTGTATCATTGAAGATATCGCTTCAGCAAATGTCTGAGATTTTGCTGCCTGTTGATTCATCTAAGATTTTTATCTTACGTTTAAGTCCTTTATCCATTTTGAGTTTATTTTCGTGTATGGTGTAAGTTGGTGGTCTATTTTCATTTTTTTGCATGTATCTGTCCAATTTTCCCCAACACCAGTTATTGAAGAGACTGTCTTGACTCCATTGTATGCTCTTGCCTCCTTTGTCACCTATTAATTGAGCATAGTGTTTTGGGTAGATTTCTGGGTTCTCTATTCTATTCCATTGGTCTATATGTTAGTTCTTGTGCCATAACAGGCAGTTTTGAGAACAGTGGCTTTGTAATATAGCTTGAAATTTGGTATTGAGATTCTTCTACTTTGATGTTCTTTCTCAGGACTGCTGCAGCTATTTGAGGTCTTTTTTCATTCCAGATGGATTTTTGGAGAGTTTGTTAGAGGTCTGTGAAATATACCATTGGTATTTTAATGGTGCACTGAATCTATAGATTACTTTGAGTAGTTAGAGAAGTGCACTTAATCTATAGACTACTTTGAGAGTTTGGCCATTTTAATGATGTTGATTCTACCAATCTATGAACACGGTATGTTCTTCCATCTGTTTATGTCTTCATCTATCTCTTTTTTCAATGTCCTGTAGTTTTTCGAGTATAGGTCTTTTACCTCCTTGGTTAAGTTTATGCCTAGGTATTTTAATTTTTTTGGTTCAATGGTAAATGGAATTGTTTTTTTAATCTCTCTTTCTGTAAGTTCACTATCCTGTATAATAAAGGCCTCATATGCTAAGTGTCTGGTTGTCAGGTCGTCCATTCAACCAATCAAAGTGTAATATGCTAATGATATGCTAAAACTGCACAACTGCTCACTATGATGTGCACTGACCATCAGGAGGCAGACAGTCCACTGGTCAACCAGTTCTATGAGGTGCACTGACAACCAGGGGGTAGATGCTCCAACTGGTAGTTTAGCTTGCTGCTAGGTTCTGGCCAATTTGTACTGAGCAAGATGGGCCGGACATGTCCTGGAGTCCTACTACCATCCCTCTTTGGCTGGCCAACCTCCCGCATCCCTTCCCAACCTCGATTATGCACCATTGGGTCTCTCGGCCTGGCTTACACCCTCTCACAATTCAGGACCCCTTGGGAGATATTGGAGAGCTGGTTTCAGCCCAAAACCACAGGCCAGACTGAAGGACTGGATTAGTGCATGAATATGTACACCAGGCCTCTAGTTGGTGTATAAAAATGCCAGATTTCTGGGTGGTAATTTTATATTCTGCTATATTGCTGAATTCATTTATTAAGTCTAATAATTTTTTAAATGAGTCTTTATGTATTTTTTATGTATAGTATTGTGTCATCTGTGAATAATGACAGTTTTAATTCTTCTTTTCCAATTTATTTCTTCTTCTTGTCTGATTGCTATTGCTAGCACTTCCAGTACTATGTCAAACAGGAGTGGTGAAAATATACATCCATGTCTTATTCCTGTTCTTAGGGGAAATGGTTTTAGTTTTTGCCCATTGAGTATGATGTTGGCTGTAGGTTTGTCATAAAAGACTTTTATTATGTTGAGGTATGATCCCTCTATTCCCACTTTTGCTGAGTAGTATCAAGAAAGGTGTTGGATTTTGTCAAATGCTATTCTGCATTAATTGATATGACTATATGATTTTTATCTCTCAATTTGTTTACATTATGTATCATGTTTATTGATTTGCAGATATTGTACCATCCTTGCATTTCCAGGATAAATTCTACTTGGCAATGTTGTGTGATCTTTCTGATATAATGCTGGATCCAAATTGCTAGATTTTTTTAAAGGAATTTGACACTATGTTGATGAGGGATGTTGGCCTGTAATTCTCTTTCTTTGTGTTGTCTATCTGGTTTTGGTATTAAGCTAATGCTGGCTTCATAGAATGAGCTTAGAAGTGTTCCTTCCTCTTAAATTTTTGCAATGTTCTGAGAAGTTTGGGTTTTAGTTCTTCTTTGAATGTTTGGTAAAACTCCCCTGTGAAGCCATATAGTCCCAGGATTTTGTTTGCTGAAAGCTTTTTGATGACTGCTTCAATTTCCTCCATAGTTATCAGCCTATTAAGATTTTTAGATTTTTCCTGATTGAGTTTTAGAAGGTTATATTTTTCTAGGAATATGTCCATTCCTCTAGGATGTCTAGTTTGTTGGAATAGAATTATTCATAGTATTTTTCTACAATCCTTTAATTTCTGTGGGGTCTGTTGTTATTTTGCCTCTTTCATTTCTTCTTTTTTAAAATATATTTTATTGATTTTTTACAGAGAGGAAGGAAGAGGGATAGAGAGTTAGAAACATCGATGAGAGAGACATCAATCAGCTGCCTACTGCATGCCCCACAGTGGAGATGTACCTGCAACCAAGGTACATGCCCTTGACTGGAATTGAACCCAGGACCTTTCAATCCACAGACCAACATACTATCCACTGAGCCAAACCAGTTTTGGCCATTTCTTATTTTGTATATATTTTTTACTGATTTTTTACAGAGAGGAAAGGAGAGAGATAGAGAATTAGAAACATGGATGAGAGAGAAACATCGATGAGTTGCCTCCTGCACACTCCCCCCACAACCCCCACTGGGGTTTGCCCTTGATTTTGTCCTTGACCAGAATCAAACCTGGAACCTTCCAGTCCACAGGCCTGCGCTCTATCCACTGAGCCAAACTGGTTGTCTCATTTCTTACTTTGTTGATTCGGGCCCTCTCTCTGCTTCTTGGTGAGACTGGCTAGATGTTCATCAATCTTGCTTACCCTTTCAAAGAACTAGCTCTTGGTTTCATTGATCTTTTGTATTGTTTTTATTTATTTATTTATTTATTTATTTATTTATTTATTTATTGTCTCTATGTCATTTATTTCATCTTTATTATCTCCTTCCTTCTGCTCACTCTGGGCTCTTCTTGTTGCTCTCTTTCTAATTCTTTAAGTTGCAGAGTTAGATGATTTATTACAATTTTTTTCTTTTTTTTTGAAGGAGGCCTATAGAGCTATAAACTTCCCTCTTAGGCCTGCTTTCACTGTGTCCCATAGGTTTTGGATTGTTGTATTTTCATTGTCACTCATTTCCTGGATTTTTTAATTTCTTCTTTAATCTCTTTGGTAACCCAATTATTATTTAATAGCATGCTATTCAGCTTCCAATTGTTTGAATGTTTTTAATTGTTTTTATTGTAGTCGATTTCTAATATTATGCCATTGTGGTCTGAGAAGATGCTTGATATGCGTTCAATCTTTTTAATTTGGAGAGACTTTGCCTGTGACCCACTTTGTGGTCTATCTTTGCAAATGTCCCATGTACACTTGAGAAAATTGTAAATTCTGTGGCTTTGGTGTGAAAGGTTCTGAAAATGTAAATTAAGTCTATCTGATCTAGTGAGTCACTTAAGATTGCTGTTTCTTTGCTGATTTATTTGTTTAGAGGATTTATCCAGTGATGTCAGTGGGGTATTCAAGTTCCCTACTATGATTGTATTGTGTCTGAGGGCACCCTGGCTGGAGGTGAGTCTCCCCAATTCTGTTTTTTAGTTTTTTCAATTGTTTTTTACATAGTTTTTAGCAGAACTAGAAAGCACTGTAACCTTGAATATAGCTATAGATATTAGGGAAAAGTGTAGTACCGTTTGATCAAAACAAAATTCTTCACAAAGAATCCTGTTAGCAGTTTCATTTTTTATGATGTAATATCCCAAATATTTCCATATTCACATTACTTTCGTGTCTCATTTATTTTTTTAAATGAAGATATTTTAAGGTCATGTGAAAGGCAGAGCCACAGGCACACCACTGGGGTTTCCCCTTCTATGACTGCTTACTCAGGAACTCAGAGACTCTAATAAAAGAGGAGGTGACTGATTTTGTTGTTGAATCTGTGCATATTTTCTTTTATATAGTGGCCTCATCCTAATATACCTCTTCGTTCCATATTATTGACGAAATTGTAGTGACTTGGATGCTCATCTGCTTGCCTGGGGTGGATCTGCCTAAATAACTGTTGCATGTCCTGTTCCTTGTTCTCTGAGTCATGCCTTCCCCAACTGTGTGTTTTTGCCAAGACGGTGCACAAACAAGTTGTTCATTGTTTAATCTGTCAGTGGAGCCAGGACTTGAAGCTTCTACAAGCTTCAGGTGTTATTCAATTCTACTCTTGTCTTTCTCACCCTTTCTTTTTAAGTGTTTTTGACCTTAGAGAGACTGTCTTTCATATAATTTTTTAAAAAGAAAAGATCGCTTGGTGTGTAAATTTCCTCTTAAAATAATATATGTTTTCAGGTGTCTCCATTAGTGGTTAGAGTGAACAAATATTAGTTGGGAACTCTGGTTCATACCTGCTTCGCAACAGTGTGCTCATTAGATGCTCGGTGTGAGTGAGAAGTGCAGTGTGGCTGCTAGACATGTCATTTGAATTTAGATGGCATGATAGAGAGCTGCAAGGGGAAAAAAGAGTGGGGAGGGGCTATGTCTGGCAAGATCATACTTAGAGCATGGTGGTATTTCTGGGGTATCACTTTTATTTCAGAGTGGGGAGCTTAGAATTTAAGCAGCTGGATGAGGAAACCTGAAACCATTGCCTTTATTAATATAAACAAATGTATTGAACTCCTAAATGGACTAAGGACTGGGAGAGCTGGGATTATGTTTTCTGTCTTGGATGCATTCTGAGTGGATGAGGTTGGGTAAGTCACTTAACCACATCTAAAATAAATGGGAAAAATAACATTTACCTAATATGGTTTGGTAGTAATTGAAGAGCATGTGAGATGAACCAGCACAGTGAAAGTCATGCACAAAAGCTGAGATAATGTTAGTTGAATGATTAAGACATATGAACAGTATGATAGAATAAATTTTCCCAAGAAGTCATTTTCGGAGCAGCCCACCAGAAAAGCACAGTGAGACATTGTTTATTGAAACTGCAAATGGATTCTTTTGCCACAACTAATTTTCTCCAAGTAGTATATCTTATATAGCTCTGAGATAAAAATCTTATACTGTATATGAATTTTTAAAAAGTTAGGATATAAACTAAGATGTATCACAACTAGACAAAACTCAGGAAGTCAAATGAAAGTCTATACTATTCATAGCACACACTGGCAGGAGGAATTTCTGCTTACTGATTATCTCATGTCCTGAGCAGCAGCAAAGAGATGATTGCTTTTTGCCTAATGATTAGGAAGGTCAAGCTAAACTTACAGATAAAGACCTCTTCTAGGAAGGACAAAGTACTCTGAGCAGTGAACACTTGATTGTAGGGTATGTCTGTAGTGGGGGAGGAACTCTGGGCATCAGCCTGTCTGGAGATGCTCCTCCTATTGCTGAAATTTTTCACCTTGACACCAAGTTTGGTGAATAGAGAAAGTCTGCTGTCTCCCAGGTTGTGCAGTGTGCAGTAGGGACACAACAGGCAATAAGATTGCCAAGTTCTGGGTTTCATGGAACATAGAGTCTAGCAGGAAAAACACCTATTAAAAATATACAGAGATGACTCTTATGGAAGTGGAAGTCTAGGAAACAGGTTTGCATACACATGAGCCCAAGCCTGGGATACCTGGCCTTGAGTGCTTTCAAAACATGGTGTGAGTTTTGAGAAATATTCTTACTGTAAATGTGTGGTCAAGGAGATTATTTTAGTTTTCACGAGTGGTGATGTAGCACTTGGCAGAATCCCAGAAGCCTTCTTGCTGTTCTGGATATGTATGATCTGAGCTACTGATTTTTGACATAATACCCATCCAGCTTTAGATTCCCAAAATAAATACAACCAAGCGACAAAGGGGAAAATGTTCAACTTCATAGTACTCCAATAGATGCAAATTTGAACAACTTTTAAAAATCTATCAAATTGAAGATTTATATGATATAGTCAGTGCCAATAAACAGTCATAAAATACTCTCATGGTTGTTAGGAGTGAAAATTGGTATTATCTTTTTCAAAAACAATTTAGCAAATATATTAAGAGCATTAATAACTTCATTCCCTTTGATCCATTCATTTCCAAGACTGAATACTAAAATATAATCCAAAATGTAGAGACCCACCTTCTTATACCACACACAAGAATAAACTCAAAACAGATTAAAACTTAAATGTTAGACTTGGACCCACAAACATTCTAGGAGAAAACACAGTCAGTAAAATCTCAGATAGATATTTCTTGTAGCAATATCTTTTTTTTCTGATATATTGAAGAAAACAAAACAAACAAATGGGACTACATCAAGCTAAAAAGTTTTTACTTAGCAAGGGAAACCATCAACAAAATGAAAAGACAACCCACTGAATGGGAGAACATATTTGCCAATGGCATATCTGATAAGGGGTTATCAGATATATCCAAAAGTTATACAGAACTCATAAAACTCAACACCATATAAAAACAAACACTCCAATTAAAAATATAGGCAAAGAACCTGAACAGATACTTCTCTAAAGAGGACATACAGATGGTCAATATACATATGAAAAGACACTCAGTGTCACTAATTATTAGAGATATGCAAATTAAAACAATGAGATATCACCTCACACTTGTCACAATAAATAAAAAAAAAACAGGGGTTGTCAAGGATGTGGAGAAAAGAGAATTCTTGTGCACTGTTGATGGGAATGTAGATTGGGCAACCACTGTGGAAAACAGTATGAAGTTTCCTCAAAAAATTAAAAAAACAACAACACTTCCTTATGGCCCAGTGATTCCACTTTGGGAATATTGCCAAAGAAACCCAAAACACTAATTTAAAATAATATATGCACCCCTATGTTCATTGCAGCATTATTTAAAATAGCCAAGATTTGGAAGCTGCCAGTGTCTATCAGTAGATGAGTAGATAAAAATGCTGTAGTGCATTTACACTCAGCCATAAAAACAAAGAAGGAAATATTATCTTTGAGACAACATGGATGGACTAGGAGAAAGCATTGTGCTAAGTGAAAAAGCCAGTCATAGAAAGACAAGTACCACATGTGTGAAATCAAATAAAATAGATACAAACTCATAGATAGGTAATAGGCTGATGGCTGCCAGAGGAAAGAGTGAGGGGTTGCAGAGCTAGGTGAAAAAGGTGAAAAGATTAAGACAAACAAAACTAAATAAAATATAGGGAAAATATCAGTGTATACAAGCAAGTTCATTGCAGAATTATTTTGAACACTGAAATCATGTTAGTATCTAACAAGAGGACTATTGATTAAAATATGTGAATCTTATTAAATCTCCATGAGATATGGAACCAATAAAAATAAGAACTAAATACTTCTTTGTTATAATGTTAATATAAAAGCTTATTTTTGATTTAGGATGAAAGAAATAACTCCTAAAGCATTAATAATGTTCTATCATTTTTTAATTCAGCACATGGTGCCATGTAAAACTATGGGTTTTAGTTTTTAAATATGAACTATTCATATGATTACAACTATGTCAAACAAAACAATAAACCAAAAGTTTTACCAAAAAAAAAAAAATGACTGGCAAGAACTGCACCATTTCATTAACAACGGTTGACTCTCAGTAGTGGGATGAGTGACTATTTTCTTTCTTTCATTTTCTCTTCATTTTCCAAATATGCCAAAATAAGTATAAATTACTTTTAGAATAGACATGTAAACATCAAGCCTCAGATTATTTTTCTCCCTTTTCTTAAAAAGCAGTCTATTTTTTTTTTTGTTTTTGTTCTGTTGTCCTGGATGAAAAGAAAGCCTGAAGCATTAACCTAATAAATAGGCCTCTCATGGCTTAAAAAAGTTAGAGACCCATAGAATCTTAGAAGTGAGAGGTCACTAATTTCAAGTCAGTACTAATTTTTCCAGAACAAGAAGACAATTACTTATTGAATGCCTAGTACATATTAAACCCCCTTGATATCAATTGCTCACCTGTTTCTCACTGGGAAAGTCCTAGAGAAGAGTCTAGTATCACCACCTTTACATAGATTTTTCTCAACTTTCATCAGTTTCTTCCCTTCTCCTGATGACCTGGGGTAGGATCCCTTTTGTCTGAGAGGAGATTACTTATTGTGAGCTTTCTGAGGGCAGGCATTATATTCCCAACTGTTGGCAATGTGGTGAACACATAGACTGTTGAATTAATAAGTGAATGAGTAAATATCAAAAGCACTATTTTAGGTTCTCTGGAAAGACAGAAAAGTAGTAGGCTCTGGGGATATAATATCGAATAGAACATGATTATTGCCCTCAATGGATATATAGCCTGCAGAGGGGAGGCAGGCAAGCAGTTCAATTATTTCAATGTGATGAATGCTACTATTAATATTCCATAGCATACACACCATGCTATGAAAAACAGTGCCGAGGTATTACCATACAAAGGTACATGGGGACAAGTATTTGCCCTTAAAGATTTTATGAGTAATTATAGTGTAAAAATCTAATTAACAATGCATACTTAAAAAGGAAAAAAGACAGCAATGGATGTCAGATGATTCAGTGTGCTTGTTAAATAAAGGATAGCATGTGACTAATGACTTAGGGGTTGCTTCTTTCAATGGAAATCAAAAGCAACTAGAAAAATAAGATATCACATTAAAAATTTTTTTTCATGACTAATCTCCCAGTTGTCTTATAGCTGAACAAGGGTCAAACGTGTAATGTCCTCCTTAAAAAGGAAATCCCACATTTCCTTTTTGTGGGATTGTATGGCTGTTAGTCTTTATTAGTCATTGAACTATCTACCACATGAGTTAATAAGGCCATCTCAGATGACTTATTACTGGTAGAAAAGAACTCTCCTCAGATTAGTAAGTGTACGGGTCTCCCCCAATATCCCTTCCCAAACCTGGGACTTGTATGTACTCCTGGATGGGTAGAAATAGACTTTCTGTCTTCTCTATGAGAGTGTTCATATATTTCTGAACTTTTCATTGAGTGGGTGACTTGGCATATTTTCTAGATTATGTCAATTTGACTTCCTTTCTCCTTCACCACACTGGCATGGATATTAAGATTATACTTTGCAGTCAGATCCAGCATTACATTAGAAAGATCATACCCCATGACTGAGCAGGATTTATTCAAGGGATACAAAGCTGGTACAATATCTGCAAATCAATAAACATGATACATCTCATAAAAAAATTGAGAGACAAAAATCACATAGTCATATCAATAGATGCAGAAAAGGCATTTGACAAAATCGAACACCCTTTCCTGATAAAAAACTCTGAGCAAAGTGAGAACTGAGGGATCATACCTCAACATAATAAAAGTCTTTTATGACCAACCCATAGCCAACATCCTACTCAATGGACAAAAATGAAAACCATTTCCCCTAAAAACAGGAATAAGACAGGGATACCCATTTTTTACCACTCCTGTTTGACATAGTACTGGAAGTACTAGCCATAGTGATCAGACAAGAATCCTGTCTAATAAAAGAGTAATATGCAAATTGACCACACCTCTGCTATATCACAAGCCATACCCACTAGCCAATCAGGAGTGAGTATGCAAATTAACCCTAACCAAGATGGCTGTGGCCATGCAGAGAGCAGGAAGGAGGCTTGGGTTTCCCTGGCAATGGAAGAAGCCAAGCTTTTCACATACCCTGGCAGACCCAGGCCTCCACTCAAGGCTACAAAGTTTCAATTATAGAAGATAAATAGATCCCAACAGAAATGGCTGTGGCCATGGAGTGACCAGGAGGCTTGGCTCCACTCCAGGCTACAAAATTTCAATTGTAGAAGATCAGTAAATCCCAAATACCAGGGCCTCCACTTGAGTTGCTGGGGGGTGTGGTAAGCCTACAAACCACCACAGGCCCCTTGCTCAGGCCACCCCTCACACCAAGAAAACCCCCACCTTGATCTGGGATACCCTTCAGGCAAACTAGCTGGCCCCCTCCCATGCACTAGGCCTCTATCCTATCTAATAAAAGAGTAATATGCAGATTGATCATCATTCCAACACACAAGATGACTGCCCCCATGTGGTCAAAAGATCCTGCCCCCATGTGGACATAAGATGGCCATCATAAGGTGGCCTGCAAGGGAGGGCAGTTGTGGGTAATCAGGCCAGCAGTGGAGGGCAGTTGGAAGGGACCATGTCTGAAAGGGAGGGCAATTGGGGCAATGAAGCCTGTAGGGGAAGGCAGTTAGGGATGATGAGGCTGGCAGAGGAGGGAAGTTGAGGGTGACTGAGCCTGCAGGGAAGGGCCATTGGGGGGGACCCAGGCCTGCAGGGGAGAGCAGTTAGAGTGACCAGGCCTGCAGGGGAGGGCAGTTAGGGGTAACCAGGCCTTCAGGGGAGGTCAATTAGGGGCAAACAGGCTGGCAGGGGAGCAGTTAGGCATCAATCAGGCTGGCAGGGGAGTTGTTAGGGGGTGACCAGGCTGGCAGGCAGAAGTGGTTAAGGGCAATCAGGAAGGCAGGCAGGTGAGCAGTTGGGAGCCAGCAGTCCTGGATTGGTAGGATCAGGCCTAAATGGGCAATTGGACTTCTCTGGAGGGGTCCCATATTGGAGAGAGGGGAGACTGGGCTGAGGGACACTCCCTATCCCCTGTGCACAAATTTCATGCACCAGGCCTCTAGTCAGAAATAAAAGGAATTGGAAAAGAAGTAAAATTGCAGATGACATGATTCGCAGATGACATGATTTTGTACATAGAAAACCCTAAAGACTTCATAAAAAAACTACTAGGATTAATAAATGAATCCAGCAAGTAGCAAGATACAAAATGAACACCCAGAAACCTATGTTTTTTTTTTTTTTTAATATACAGTGGTACCTTGAGATATGAGTTTATTTCTTTCCATAACCTTGAGGTGTGGGAAACTATGAGACACTTGAGTCGCGATAAACTGGTGGGTCATGTGCAGCCGGCCGATCCGCACAATTACTCCTATCTCAAATGTTGCTTGTATTTCAAAGCAAAAATCCCTTGCTCGACGGCTCATATCTCAAAAATCTCGTATGTTAGGGCACTCATATTTTGAGGTACCACTGTATTTTATTAATTTTTTTTTACAGAGAGGAAGGGAGAGGAACAGAGTGTTAGAAACATCAATGAGAGAGAGACATCAATAAGCCGCCTCTTGCACAACTCCCACTGGGGATGTGCCTGCAACCAAGGTACATGACCTTGATCGGAATCGAACCTGGGAACTTTCAGTCCGCAGACCGATGTTCTATCCACTGAGCCAAACTGGTTTTGGCCCTATGGCTTTTTTATACATTGGTAATAAACATACAGAGAGAGAAACTAATAAAATAAAATAATATAAAAAAACCCATTTACCATTGTAATGAAAAAAGTAAGATACCTAGGAATAAATTTAACTAAGGAGTTAAAGGAACTGTATTCAGAAAATTACAAGACACTGAAAAAGAGATAGAGAAAGACATAAACAAATGGAAGAATATACTGTGTTCATGGATTGGTAAAAAATGTCCATAATACCCACAGCAATCTAAAAATTTAAGGCAATCCCCATTAAATACCAATGGCATTCTTCAAAGACCTAGAATAAACTCTCCAAAAATTTATCTGAATTAAAAAACAACCCAGACTAGCTGCAGCAATCTTGAGAAAGAAGGACGAAGTTGGAGGGATAACAAAACCAGATATCAGGCTATACTACAAAGGCACTGTCTCAAAACTGCCTGCTACTGGCAAAAGAACAGACATATAGATTAATGGAACAGAAAAGAAAACCCCAAAATCAGCCCAGACCGCTATGCTCAATTAATATTTGACAAAGGAGGCAAGAGCATACAATGTGGTGAAGACAGTCTCTTCAATAAATGGGGTTGGGTAAATTGGACAGATACATGCAAACAATGAAACTAGATTACCAACTTACATCATACACAGCAATAAACTCAAAATGGATAAAGGGCTTAAACATAAGATAGGAAACTATAAAAATCTTAGAAGAAGCTATAGGCAGCAAAATAATAGACATTTGTTGAAACAATACCTTTACCAGTACAGATCCTAGGGCAAAGGAAACTAAGAATAAAATAAACAAATGGGACTTTATCAAAATAAGAAGTTTCTGCACAGCAAAAGAAACCATCAATAAAACAAGAAAGCCCACTGCATGAAGGAATATATTTGCCAATGTTATCTCTGATAAGGGTTTAATCTCCAAAATTTATAGGGAGCTCATGCAACTTAACAACCAATAAAAAAAAATGGGCAAAGGACCTAAATAAACTTTTTGAAAGAGGACATGCAGAAGGCCGAGAGTCATATGAAGACATGTTCAAAGCCACTAATCATCCAAGAGATGCAAATCAAAAGAACAATAAAGTAGCATCTCATACCTGTCAGAATGGCAATCATCAACAAATCAACAAATGACAAGTGCTGGAGAGGATATGGAGAAAAGGGAACTCTCTTGCACTGCTGGGGGGAATGCAGACTGGTGCAGTCACTGTGGATAACAGTATGGAGTTTCCTCAAAAAATTAAAAATGGAACTACCATTTGACCCAGTGATCCCACTTCTAGGAATATATTCCAAGAAAACAGAAACACCAATCAGAAAGGATATATGCACCCCTATGTTCCTAGCAGCACAGTTTAAAATAGCTAAGATTTGGAAACAGCCAAAGTGCCCATCAGCAGATGAGTGGATTAAAGAACAGTGGTACATCTATACAATGGAATACTAGGCTACAGTAAAAAAGAAGGAATTTTTACCGTTTGCAACTGCATGGATGGAACTGGGGACCATTATGCTAAGCAAAATCAGCTAGGCAGAGAAGGGTAAATATCACATGATCTCACTTATTTGTGGAATAATGGACAACATAAACTGATCAACAAAAACAGATCCAGAGACAGAGAAGCATCGATCAGACCATCAAAAGTCAGAGGGAAGGCAGGGGAGGGTGGGAGGAAGGGTGAGAGATCAACCAAAGACTTGTATGCATGCATATGAGCACAACCAATGGACAAAGAGAGGATGGAGTGAGACCATGTGCTGGGAGGTGGGGGAGGTAGGGGAGAGGTCAATGGGGGAAAAAGGACACTTATATTATTTTTAACAATAAAGAATTTAAATTAAAAAGATTGTACTTCCCAATCTTTATTTTGCTCCTCAATATAAATGGTATCAATTTTTAAAATGGTATATTTCTTATTTGTAGGAAAATAAGTATCACTTACACATGCCCTTTAGTCTGTATACAGACCACCACACCTCTTGGAGCCCTAGACAATGGTAGTGGAGTTGAGCTACGTGGAATCTATAACATGCGTTTGTTATTAGGATGGATAGGACATGGCTTCAGTTGACTATATTTACTATCAATATCCTTAAGTAATATAAATGTTGACATTTTTAATCATGCAAAAATAATATAACACAATATATCAGAAATTTAGATTCTAAGTCTAAAACTAAGAGGAACATAAAAATTATTTCAGTGCTGCCTAGGAAAATGTATCATATGGTTTGAGCAATTAGGAGAGATATCAATAAAGAGAAATTATTTCTAGTGGAAAATTGCAAATAATGAATTTTATTCAAAGAAGCAAGACCCTGAGTTACTATAAAGTAATCATCAATTATTTATACAGTTTAATATTTTATCATAGCAGTTATATTAGGATGGCAGCAAGCTGGGCTCCAGGGAATTAATTCACAGGGCCCGCTAAACTTTGGGGTGCCTTGTCCACCACTTTAGTTGCTGATGATAAAATTGTGTCTTTTGACAAACTTTTGGAAAATGGAGAGCTGTTGAGAATGTAGGAGCCCTGAGAACTCAGAAGAGCACTTAGTTTCCTTTGCCCTAGGATCTGTATTGCCCTAGTATAGTGGGAATCGTTTTTATTGGCAATCAGAACATCTGGATGCAGGAACATCGGCAAACTAGACTTCCCAGTGGGGACTGGACAGTGGGCTACCTGATGTCAAGATGAAGAAGATTCAGTGGAGTCTTTGAGAGGTATTTTCTCCAGTCTCTGAGGAGTTGCCATATGGTAGAAAAGTAGCCCACAGTGACAGTATTTTTTTCAAAATACAGAAATCAGACCACTGGATAGAAAGTTAATGTGGAAAATTTTTAAAATAGTATTTATACAACCTATATTTTACCATGTTATTTCAGGACACAGTATGATATAGTGAGGAATCAAATATATTTTTAAATCCTGGTTTCATATCTTACTAGTCATGGATTTGGGCCGTGCTGCTTAGACACTCTGAGACTTATTATTCTCAACTGTAAACTAATAATACTATTATTCACTTCATATTTTTGTGTGATCAGCATTAAGGGTAAGAACACATAAAAAAGACTGAGTATAGTTATTATAAATGCTCATATTTTTGTGGATATTGTTGTTATCATTCAGCCTCATTGAAAAATAGGACCACAGTGGCATTATTGAATATTTTCCTACTTCACTTCCCTCCTGTTCTTCAGAATTTCTGGTATCAAGTTCTCAAATAGCTCTGAGAATCTTCTGGACAGACTTTCATGTGTGGAAGAGGTGGGTTTAATCATTTATTGTCCACCGTATTATCTCCTTCCTGGTCTGATTCACTAAGGCAATATCTACTGTTGAGGTCACTGGTTGGGCAGAAACCTGGAATAGCATGATGATCATATATCCTTCTTTTCTATTCCAGCTATAGTTGCGTCCTGTTCTCTCTCAAGAAAGAATTTCCAACCCTGATGGGTTGTCTTACCCTCAATGCAAACTGTTAATGGATCACAGGATAACAGTCAATTTTATCCTATGATCCTGATGTCTTATACAGAGATTTGTTTTACTTTTTCTTTTCTTTTGTGCACTTGCTTCTTCAAAAGATTCAGTCTATTGAGTCTTCTGAGCCCACATGGGGGGCAGACCAATGGAAGACCAATAATGTGGTCTATTCAAAATGACCTCATCATCTGACATCAGTTTTCACCTTTGGGTCAAATCTGAATCCTAGTGTTACCATAGCTTAAGTTATCAAGTTTAGAATCCTGCTGCATAATGAAAATGATTTAATAATTAGTCTCTCAAGTGATATGAGGCAGCTCAAGTAAGAACAATGTCCTTCCAATGGAAATTCACAACCAGAGGCTTAACACCCTGTGAGTGGTGTGAGGGAAATATATCTGTATGAAAGAAGGGCAGAGTGTGGGCTAAGTATCCGATCATTATGTTTTATGATCTCTGGCTATTCTGCATTTATGTTACTGCCCGTGACAGGATAAATAAGATACATATGTACCAGCAGCGTGAGTGGGAAGGGAACAAATACACACAGGTGGAACCCTTATATAATGCTTCTTTGTCAAGAATGTGTTTGGTTATGTCTTTAGTTTTTCTGGGGATTCTTTAATACTGTTAATAAATAGTCAGCACACGTTAGTACACCCAGACCTGAAATATAGGAGAAACAAAACATGTGAATACGTGAACTTGGAAGATTGCCATTTCTATACATTTACTGCCTTACACTACAAGGCATCTTTTTAAAGAGTTCATTTGCCTTGCCTTTCCAAATGGAAGACAGGGCTCCTGGCTTACCTTTCTTGTGGCTCTCAGAGATTCCAGCTCTTTGCCCAGCCACAGAAGATGCTCAGTTATTGATTGAAGTCCGTTGTTTCATGTGATACTGCACCAGATCTAAAATGGCTCTGCTAAGATCTCAGAGATTCAGAAAGTTTGAATGTATAAGAGAAAGGACTGTGAGTTATTTAGGATTTTGATTTATTTTGATCTGTACCATTTTGCAGCTTACATGCAAAATGCTTTAGATCAGTGGTCAGCAAACTCATTAGTCAACAGAGCCAAATATCAACAGTACAACGATTGAAATTTCTTTTGAGAGCTGAAAACCGACTTCTGTGCACGGGCCACGAAATTTCAGTCGCACTGTATGTGTGTGCCTGCACATGGTATTTTGTGGAAGAGCCACACTAAAAGGGCCAAAGAGCCGCATGTGGCTCGAGAGCCACAGTTTGCTGACCACTGCTTTAGATTAAAATAAATTGAATGAGAATAAAAAAGACCCTGCATTCTGGCTCCTGTTCTACTAAAATCTAGCCATATGGTCTTGGACTAATTAATTAACTTCTTTTGAATCTCTGTTTCTTCAACTGTAAATACCATTCAAATTGACTATGATAGTAATATTTGCTTACTGAAGGAGAGAGATGTTTATATACTGCACTCGAAAGGTCAAGCAGATGGGACTATTTTAGATTGAAAGTGCATGTGTAGGAGTCATGCCTTTTGTGAGCCACATAAATTCCCATGGGGTCTGGTAACTTGCTGTGTACCAGCAGGAACCGAAAAAGTCTTGTGATGGTGATAAATCTGACACCATGAAATAAGACCAGATTGAACACAATGAGAATGTTGGGAAAGAAAACACAAACCTAATCTTCACCTCTGGATACTTTGTGTGACTTTGGATGTGTCCCTTTACCATTTTCAGCTTTTTAGTTGACTTATAAAAATAATCAAATGCAAACAAAGGCAGGGAAGGCATGTAATTGGAACAATAGAAAAGATTATTGAGGTGGGAAGTAGAGTAATCTGAAATGCATGATATCCTGACATCCTAGCTTCCTACATCTATCCCCCTCAAAGGGATAGATTTCCCATAAAAGTTAGTGCTTGTCAAGGCATTTATGGGAGTTGTTTAGAATGCATACTGTGTTTGAATTGGGAAATAACTTATATTTTAGGTGAACCTATTAATTTTGTAGATGAGAAAATAAGTCTCAAATAAGGTATGTGAATTCTTCAAAATTATGTAATTTATGAGAAAGCTAGAACCATATTTGCAAGGCGGTGTGTTATTGGGGAATTCACATTTCTCTCTTTTAACCTGTTTTGCTTATTTTTGAGTTTAAGTGACAGAAGTAATCTCATTTTCTTGATATCTTCATTTTAGAAGGCTTTGTCAATAACCCCTCACTTATTGTTTGCAGAAACAAAATCAATCTAAAAAAGAATTTAATTTCATAAACGTACTGTTAGCCAGGCACTGCCAACTGTTGGGCGTTGGTAATACAAACTTGCTACAAGATACTTGCTGCTCTTGATTAGATTTTCTTTTCATTCCTTTACATTGTTGATGTTTAGCAAGCTGCTTAGTCAGGAAAAGACAACATATTGTAAAGATATATACACATAAAAAAAGGACGAGTTCATTTTATGATTCATTCCTACAGTGGTCTTGATGTAGCACAGTCCCCAAACAGTTTATTCTATTAGACATTAATTGCTATCAATTTCTTCTCTCATAAAATAAATAGATTTTGTCATAGGAATAGATATTTCCTTTGCTAACAAGCTTTTTAGTCCTTGAGAGTTTTCTGTTTTAATGTGAGATTAAAGAATAGAAGGAAAGGCTTCATAGAGAGGAGAGGATAGAAATGACATAAGACCTTATTTCACTCTCTATCTGTGCATAGATGTGGGAAGGAGTTTAGGAAAAAGGTATTACTTGTAATAGCACAGTCCAGGAAACTGGGTGTCAAAGTCAATGTCCATGTCAGGAGGACTGTAGTAATGTCTTGAATGCTCTTAATCCTTTTGCAAATACTTGCTTGGTTGTAAGACAAGTTAAAGCAGAGTTGATGGTGTTTTAGCTGAGAAAGAACTTGTAGTTGCTTGGATAAAGTACAGCAAAGAGAACCCTCTCTTAATAACAATAAAAATAATTTTTAATTTAGATCTGATCTAGAAAATTTGCCCTCTTGAATTTTTTTTTTTTTTTTTTTTACTTTTCAAAAAGCAGAGTGACCTAAGAAAGATTACATGAGCAAAAGCAATGGATTTTTTTTGGGTATAAAACTACTGAATTTCTACTGGTCCTATTTTATTTTGAAATTTCCACATAGATCCTGCACAAGAGAGGAAAGATTAATGAGTCCCATATAATACAGGACAATGCAGGACAGATGAATTGAAATTATCTCAGGGGAGCAAATAATCTCTCCAGCCCTGCAAATGATTTGCTTCTGGTCTATAGTTTGACTCTCCCCAAGTCTGATTTCCAAAACAAATTAGTCCATCCTTGAAAAAAAATAATACCAACTTTCCAATTGGCAATTACAGAAATGCCCAGTCTGAGTGCATTTGATGAGTGAGTGTCTAGGTTAAAGAAACAGAGATACCCTCTTCCCACTGTAATGTTTGTGTTGATAGGCTGTGTTTGGAAGATTAATTTTCAATGTCATCATTCATGAATTACAGGGAATGAAAAACAGGAGGAAGGAAAGCAGTGAAAGATGTGCTAATATTATGATGTGTTGGTAATATTTTCAAACCCTAAATTCTTCTACCAATCAGACCGTGTCATTTAAATTTAAGACTGTAATAACACTGGCTTACAGAAATATTTTCGCTTGTGTGACTTCACCCATCCTTGATGCCAGAGTTCAAAAGGGTGTGTAAATAATATGGGAGGAGGGACACAGTATCACTGACCAATAACAACAACAATACAAGTAGCTCAAAACTGTGAACAAGGCTAAGTTGAGATTGAGAGGAGGTTTGTGAAAAATACTAATTAATACAAAAATGACTTTAAAAGTAGTAATTGGAGGAAGGAGATGAATGGAGACCCAATCATGGCACAGACAGTGTAACCTTACCAAATGTCACAGAGAAGACAAAACTACTGATTGGTTCTATTTATATTTTCTCTATATAGAATCTTAACATTGGAAAGGAATGGACAAGCATTACCATTACTTTGGAACTATAGCCTTAAATTGGCAAAGTTCTGGTAAATCATGTTAAGTATCTTAAACTCAGAAAACTGTATTTTTAGAACATAAAATTTTGGTATATTTGCTCATGAAATTTGTCTAACAGGGAAAACTGTGGAAAAAGAGAACAAAGGTCTCTTTTGGCAAAAAAAAAAAAATTGATGTATAATAATACTGTCCAAGTTTTTAATTATTTTAGTTGGACTTCAAGAAATAAAAATAAGCTAGTGACATTAAAGTACTTTTCTAAATACTTTCTATAAAACTATACTAAGCTCATTAGCTTATTTTCATGATTGAAAACAGTGATAATTGGAAATCAGCACTGTCTTATTGAAGCAATTCATGCCATGTTCAAAGAAATTCATTGTATTCTTATAACCTTCAATCCTAAGCTCAAAATTCAATGGAATATTAGGTTATATATGTAGAAATATGTGAAAATAAAGTCAGAGGAGAGCATGTTTATATAAACTTATAACTGGCTGAAGAGCTACATGCAAGTAGTACCATAAAATAATTCATGCCAGTGGAAAGAGCCTTAGATGGTGTGCAGTGAAAGTCTGTACTCAGCCACTACTGATGGGTGTCTTCATTAACAAGTTCAATGATGAAGTAGGAGTAAGTCACACTTGGCAGTTCCATGTCAGTTACCACACTGGGCAAAGATGCAGAGGCCACACTGTAGAACTGAAAGGGTGCAAGATTTAGGACTGAGAGGTGAGTTGGAATTCCACCTCCACTTCTACTAACTGTCTAACTTTTGATCCCTAGTTTCATGCTTTGCTTAGTAGTAACCTCACAGGCCTGTGGAGATCACTTGAGTTAATGTAATAAAGTGCATGGACAAGGCACGATTTTTTTCCTTATTTTTCTTCTCTTCTCTTGACTGGAACATAGGTTTGTTAGAATGAGTTAAAGTGATTCAAGTAGAGGTATGGGTCATATAGAATTAGAATCTTAATAATTGACCTCAATGCATAGATATCTACATCAATTATATGCACCATCAAAGATCAAAGAGGGCTTTATGTTTTTGTGGAGGATGAGTTCAAATATCACTGCTGGTAGTTTTGGCTTATTCTCTCAGTGTTTCTACTTAGCGGAAATACACATTTGTTACATGTTATTTCCCTTTCTTTCTACACAAAAGGTGACATGATAACATTCTTTCACTAAAGGTACTACATGCACTTTTAAGCACCTTGCTCTTCTCACCTCACAGCATCTCTGGTGATTGAAACATCAGTACAGTGAAGTTATTCATTCTCTGTAATGAGCCTAGCCTCTTGGTCCAGGTTTTGCAGGGTCAGTAGGAGTCTGCCAGGGAGAGAGTAGAGGGAGCAGCTTTCAACATGAGGACACTGATGTGTCAGAGCCCACTTGCTCATTTACTCAATTTTTGAAACAAATGTTTACTAGTGCTTAATATGTGCCAGGTCATAGGCTACATATTTTTGGTTCATGATGTCATTTAATCCTCCCAAAACTTTATGAGGTAAATAGTGTTATTATCCTGATTTTACAGATGAGGAAATTGAAGTTCGCATGACTAAATATGTTCTCCAAGGTCAAAAAGTTACTTGATTGAGAAAGTCAGATTCTGCGTACATGTTGAATTCCAGAGTCATGCTGTTAATCACACATCCGGCTTCTAGATAAAGGGCAGGAATGAACCAGGGAGGTTTCTAGATGTGAGGGCTGTAATGTAAATGCCCAGGGGTGAAGGAACATGAAGCGTAGAGGAACTGAAACTGTCCTCTGTTGAAGGAACTTTGAGTACTAGTAGTTTTATTGCAGAAGCAAATAGGAAATGTGGCAGAAGACAGGGCAGAAACCTCTCATGCGGAGAGACTGAGAGTCCAAAGGTGGAAAGCTTAACTCCTGTTTCTTGCTCTGGGGACAAAGGGCAGTGTGAGTGTCCTGATCCTTCAGGAATAATCCTGAGAAACCTGATTTTTCAGGCCCTGAGGCTGGGAATGGGAGAGAACATCGAGACTGCAAGGCTGCAGGGCACATGGGGGTAATTTGCCCAGGAAAACTGTGCACTTAAACATGATTTGTGAGACAGTTTGGGGGTGACTGGACTTTCTGACACTCCTCTAAGCCAAGGCCCTGTGTCTTACCTGGATTAGGGCTGCATACCGCCTTAGGTGGACTGTCCTTGCTGCTAAAGGCCAATTTGATTGTAATGCAATAGCCAAACCCCTTTATATGGGCCCATCACCATCCTTGCCAATTAATTCACTGGGAAGCTCTTCTTTTTGCAGTAATTGGCAGCTTCCAGGAAATCTTTGGAAGATTTTGGTAATAAAGAGACACATTTAAGTCACCAGACACTGTTATATTAGAATCATGAAGATGCCTATATATAAGTCCTTTCCTGCTATTAGGGAAGGAGAGTAAGATTGGCTTCTTCAGTCTTTTCTTACCTGATTTCTACTTCTCTCCCCTCATTTGGCGAACATTGGGGTTCTGAATCCCTGCCAAATTGAGGAGGAGGGGACATGGACAGGAAAAGCCAGCAGGAAAGTCCTCACTCGCCTGACAGTCTCCCAGTGCTCAGGGATTGCCCTCTCTCTGGACTTGGCGGATTGGTGAAGCAGGCTCATGCTGCCATGGACACTTTCAAAGAAGTGTCCCCAATCCCAAACTCAAATCAGTGAGGATCTCATTTGCACAGATGCTGTCGTGCTTAGTTTGATTATGTACTCTTCCCTTAAACCCAATGCGTTCAGTTGAAGCTTCAGCTTCCACCAAGATGTGAATAGTCCCCTGAACACTTCCGCTAGGCTAGAGGGACCTAGGGCAGCCCTTTGCTGGCTCAGCTAACTCTGTTCTGGCCTCTCATGCATGGACCCCCCAGGTCCTTGACCTACACACACCTATTATTGGTTCTAGGACTCCAAGCCTGCTACTCCACCTCAGCACTACCCCTGACCTTCACATCAGTGTAGAATAACTAAGCAGCCCATCTCCTGTCCCCTGGTCTTCAGGTGGGAGTTATATAAGGTCTAAACTGCAGAGTACAAACATTAAGTTAGTGGAGTTGTCCTAGTGAAGTAGTTCTTCTTCAGTGTGAATTGAGGGGCCAACTCCTCCCACTACTCTCCCCAAAATATTCTTCCTAGAACTACCTTAAAGTTCTGTAACTAGGTCTGAGGTTAGGACTATCTCTTGCTACCTTCGACCAGAGAGGGAGTAGTGATGACTCAGAGCCAAGGTCTCTTCAAATAAATCTTCTCTCCAAAAATTCTCTTCTAATCTCCAGCTAGTCTAGACTCTTTTATGCTTTAACTAGGGGCCCAGTTCATGAAATTCATGCATGGGGTTGTGTCCCTCAGCCCAGCTTGCAACTTCTCCAATCTGGGATCCCTTGAGGGATGTCCAACTGCCCATTTTGGCCTTTCCCAGTGAGATCAAGCTTACACGGGCAGTTGGACATCCCTCTCACAATCCAGAATTGTTGGCTCCCAACTGCTCACCTGCCTGACTTTCTGATTGCCCTTAACAGTTTTTGCCTGCTAGCCTGTTCACCCCTTAACAACTCCCCTAGCAGCCTGATTGATGCCTAACTGCCCCCCTGCCAGCTTGATTGCCCCCAACTGCTCTCCCCTGTAGGCCTGGTCACCCCTAACTGCCATCCCTTGCAGGTCTGATCACTCCTAACTCCCCTTCCCTGCAGGCTTGATCACCCCCAACTGCCCTCCCTTGCAGGCCTGGTCCCTACCAACTGCTCTCCCCTGCTGGCCATCTTGCAGCAGCCATCTTGTGTCCATTGGGGGCAGCCATCTTTGACCACATGGGGCAGACATCTTGTGTGTTGGAGTGATAGTCAATTTACATATTACTCTTTTATTAGATAGGATGTGCTTGTGGCATTTTAAGATCACCTAAAGCAGATGATGGCCACTTGTAACATGTTTGCTTCTTGGTCTATTTTCTCCCCTTGGAATGTGCCTATGCTGAAACTTTTAAATTAATACTTGAGGCCTGGTACACAAAATTCATGCTGGAGGGTGGGGTCCCTTCAACCCAGCCTGCACCCTCTCGAATTTGGGACCCCTCAGAAGATGTCTGACTGCCGGTTTAGGGGATTGGGTCTAAACTGGCAGTCAGACATCCCTCTCACAATTCAGGACTGCTGGCTCCTAACTGCTCACCTGCCTGATTGCCCCTTACTGCTTTCTCCCCCTCCCCAGCCTGATCACCCCAACTACCTCTGTCTGCAACCTGATCGGCCCATTAATGCTCCCCTGCCAGCCTGATTGCCCCTAACTCTGCTCACCTGTAGGCCTGGTCACCCCTCACTACCTCCCCTGTCAGATTGGTTGCCCCCAACTGCCCCACCCCACCAGTTTGGTCACCCCCAACTGCCTCTCTTGCCAGCCTCGTTGCTCCCAACTGCCCCCCTGCCAGCCTGGTCACCCCTCACTGCCCCCCTGCTGGCTTGGTCACCCCACACAGCCTGCTGTTCAATCATTTGGTCATCTATCACTAGCCCCTCTACCAGCCTTGTTGCACCATGCAGCCTGCTGTTTGGTTTTTACTGTGAGGGCATCCTGACCAATTTGCATATTACCCTTTTATTAGTATAGCTCAGATACACCATAAAATATTATAACCCAAACAAGATTCTTTACCTCTGTTGCAATCAGAGTGCTCTTTCTAGAGTACAGAAATGACCCCATGACTCTCCTGCTTAGCATCCCTCAATGAGAATCCCATGTAATGAGAAAGACATACAGCATACAAGTACACCGATAAACAAGTTGTTACAAAATTGGATGTGTAGAATGCTGAGACAGAGAATAAACAAGGAAGAGATGAATGGGGAATAGCTAAGCTCTCTAGCCTCCCAGTCTTAGAGTAGTAGCATATAGCCAAGAAAGCATAAATTCTGACCCAGAATGTCTGGATTAAATCTCAGCTTTGCCACATTTTAGATATTTGACCTTGTGAAATTACTTATCCCTTCAGTGCCTTGGTTTTCTCATTTGAAAAATGGGGATGATAATAGTTTCTTCATACATTTGTTGTGAGTATTAAAGGAATTACTGCTTTGAAAGTGCTTGGGAAAATGCCTAACATATAGTAAGTGCTATATAAAGCTTTTTAACGAAATATAAAATGTGCCAGCTCCAATCCCTCCGCGCCATTGGGCCAGCACTGTCAGCATGTGGGAGCGGGGGCAATTGGAGGGGGGCTGCTGTCAGACAGAGGACTGGGGGCCGTGATGGGAGGAGCCAGGCAGGGGCATGGAAGATGGGTCGAGACCCGCTCCTTTGCCTACTGCAGCCTCGCAGCTCACAGTTCCTTTCAAGGTGCATGAATTCATGCACTGGGCACCTAGTATAATATAATCTCTTCTGAGAAGCTTCAAATGATCTCAACATTCATGCAGATGTCCTTATTATGAGCTACCAATATAATGTATATATGTCATGTCACCAAGTTATCCCATTCTATTATAATTGACATTTTCTCTTATAGAACAGAAACCCCTGTTGAAATGAGGGACCCTATCTGATTCACAGTTGTATAAGCAGAATGTCTGATACTCATTAACTATTTGATGAAAAGATAAATGAATGGCTGACTGATAGAAATTCTAATGTAAATAAGCATAAATTACATATTAAGATTTAATCTTTTTCTTTCTTTTAGGACAAGGAGAGTCTTCTCCAGTTGGTTAGATATTTCACAGGTTCAACTTGAAGTCACAGGCTTCCAAATCATTTATAAGAGAAAGAAGTTTGGAGAATCATCTAAAATTTAGATTTACGAAAAACTAAGTTGAGTTTGACTGGTCACTCCATCTAAATATTTACTATACTCACCCAATATGTTGAAAATAGGATTCAAGTCAACAAATATTTAATGGATGCCTTTCTGGACAAATCAATGTGAAAGATATAAACATGAATAAAATATGGGCCTTGCCATGTAGAAGCTTAGAGTCTAGCAGAGACGACAGATACAGAAAAACTTGTAAAACCAGGTGGAATATAATGGAAGTAAAAAACTGGGAAGAAGAGGGGTTTTGTTACCATTTCTTTGTAAAATTGTGTTTTGAAAAGTGAAGTCCAAACAGTGTGGTGATTGTGGCAGTGGGGGTTTAGTTGGGGGAGAAGGTGAGGGGAAGTGGAAGAGGAGGATGAATGATGATTGAAAAAAAAAAGTGCCGAAACCGGTTTGCTCAGTGGATAGAGTCGGCCTGATGACTGAAAGGCCCCAGGTTCAATTCCAGTCAAGGGCGTGACCCCTGGTTGTGGGCACATCCCCAGTAGGAAAGGTTTGTAGCAGGTGCGGGAGGCAGCTGATTGATGTTTCTCTCTCATTGATATTTCGAAAACTCTATCCCTCTCTTCTCTGTAAAAAAAAAATCAATAAGATGTATTAAAGAAATAAATAAAACGTAGTGGGTGAAAAAAGTGCAGTCCAATGTCTAATTACTTTGTATCTTTTTGATTTGTTATTAACACTTTTCTTCTTTCAATTACTGGACTAACTGTGCCAGAAGAACAATTTCTTGATTATGTAATTCACACAGAAATTCAAAGGCTGTTTTACAGCAGCCCTTTTTTTCTTTTCTCTAAATTCTGTTTTCTTATGTCTTGAATGAGCCTAGATTAATTTGTATAACATTTGGGTGCCAGTGTTCCCTCTATAGGATATCAGTGAAACTCTTTCCTCCTCTCTTCTTCTTCTTCTCCTTTTTTTGTTTTGTTTTGTTTTACAAAATCAGGAGGTGGCAAAACTTGATAGCAAAACTAATAACTAGAACAGGCAGAAGAAAACGCTGCCATCCTGACGCACAATTCTTTTTTCCATTACACCATGCTGCTTCTAGAATAATTTTAGACGATAGGAAGTGCAGTCCTGGGGAAGATATTTATAACAAGTCTCTGGCTCATTTAGCATGCCGTTGTTTGGAATATCCAGCTGCACACTTTGTTCTTGTCAGTAATAAATTATTTCCTGACAATTTGGTTGACAAACGGGATTCCAGCCCTAGTGATTTGCACACATCTTTTAAAAAATGATCAGGTTAACTGTTCTAAATAGCCTTTTTGTCCTTCACTCATCTTCTAGCATGGAGAGAAAGAAGATTCAAGATCTTCTGTAAGCGTGTAAATCACACACACACAGACAGAACTCTGTTTATATAACATTTAGGGTGAAGGTATCCTTTTATGAGCTTTTGGAATCCAATAGAGATTCCCTGGAAGCCACAAAATCTCTCCTCTGCTCTGAAACTAGTTAAGTTTGCTTTTCTAACTTCCCAGGGGGCTAGGATATAAAGTATGTGGACATTTCAAATGTTTGAAAAGCAAAACAGAATCAGGAGGTGGGGGTGGGGAGGGGAATGTAGGGGTGGCCAATAAGGATTCTTTTACAACTCATATTTCTCTATTGAAAACTGAGATTTCTGGTCACAACAGGGCAGAATAATTGATAGCAGCTGCAGATGGGAAGGTTTGAGCATGCATCTCCCCAGGCAGTATTTTCTTTGGTATTCTCTATGGTATGTTGTAAAGTATAGCAGTTCAATATTGGGCCATAATTTCTTTCGTTAGCTAAGTGGACTAAACCAATTTATTTATTCACTCCCATTTCTTCACAATACAGGCCTTGTTCTATGGTCTTCCTTAGCCCACTTTTGATGGCCATGACATTTGCTTGTCGTCAACATGGTGATATTAGGAATATCCTCCAGCAGTCTGTAGTGAGGAGCAGAAAGCAAATATACACAGATGGAGACACACTGGCACCATCTTACAGCAAACTGGCCTCCTGAAATCCAGAGTCCTTAGTCTGATTAGAGAGGAGAAATCTGACTTGAAGGAATGGATTCCCTTTCAGCAAGAAAGTGATCTCTGAGGTGTTTGGTGGTCTTAGAACAGGCAATAAACAAAGGGAAATTTAAGACATAGTAATAACTCAAGATGGTGAGAAAGAGTCCAATATATTTTCAAAGCGATGAGTTGGAAGGAGAGATAGGTGAGGTTTCCAATATGGATCCTCTTAAAGAACAGGGCTCTGAGTTTTTAAATAAAATGTTTAAAAGCTTTGCCTCCTTTTCCTTTATTGAAGAGTTCTCCTGTTAGGGTGAATAGAATGGAAAGGATATGAAAAGGCTATTAAAATAATTACAGAAGTTTAGGTCATAAATTATCTGCTGATTCAGTCTGTCAGCAGGTAAGTCAATTGCTTCAATGTTAAGACTAATTGGCTAGACTAGAGAATTGGCTATAAATGACTTCAGACATCTGGATCAGATGTAAGTCATCAGCTTGGCCAGTGGGATCCAATCTGCACTGAGTATTCCTCTCATTTGAGCAATAGACATTAGATGTTAATTGTGTTACTAGAATTTTGTGACATCGGTTTACCACTATGCCACAAAGCATGATGGGATACAACACATGCAATATTACCAGCATGGGATAATGGTGTCCCAGGAGTTTGGAGTCTGGGTGTCTCATTAAATAGTTAGCTAGTGAATGTTTACCATAGACGGGGTTCATCAGCTAATTAAATAGTTTTCTGGTTGTTTTGTTCAAAAAAACACATATTTAACCAGTTTTGCATGCTCCTAAAATGCTTAATCTAGATACTATCATCTTGCACAGTGTCCTTCTGCCCTGCCCCTTGTGAAGACATACGACCAGGAATGGTTTATATTTTGATATTAGCATGTATATATTTATATATGGGTTGTTTGAAAAGAGTCAATAGGTTTTTTAAAAATAAAGATTCTCCTGGGACCAGAAAAATGCAGAAGTTAGCCAAATGGGGAAATGAAGTCAGTAGCAAGGCACCTTGGTCTGATTTAATGACCATAGCTTTTAATTCACTCAGCTATTGTCCTCTCTGTGAAAGCATTGCTGATTGATTGAAAAACAAAACAAAACAAAAAAACAGGACAGCTAACAACATCCTATCTTACTCATTTCATGTGCTTGTGACCAGCAAATGTGACAGCAGGCTTAGTTTCTTCTAGAATCTAGATAAAACTTGTCCTAGTCTTTCTCTTGAACTCATGGTTAACTTTTTTTACTTCAACAAAATAATAATTTGAACTTTAAAATTATATCAGTGCCAAATATCTCACTCAGTTCTGTGGTTGCCAGAAAATGAGGTGTTCTGCAAAAGTAAATTTCCTAAAAATCTAAAACTTACACAGTTTAACTTGAAAACTTAAAAATATGTTTTTTATTAGGAAAATTTATAATTATACTTTAAACATCTCTGATTTCTCAAAAATATTAAAAAGTATGTTAAGTATAACTATTTTTATGACTCAGATATAACTATAAATATAAATGTACCAATGTACTTATGGCCCATTAAATGTATAGATAAGTTTTGGCTTTCAATAAATCACTATAATATCTCAAATTAGCATATTCATCTGATTTTGGTAAATTTTCTATTAGTTCTTTAGCTTTGTCATTGTTGGAGTGCTTGCTCTTACTCAGTCCCATCCTATCCCTTTTCCATTTACAGCTTCTAATCTGACATGGTCTAGGAAGTACATAGCTACATTCCTAGAGTTTTGTGAAAGCAGGAGAAAAATGTCTTACGAAGTGAATGGGCTATGCCACCTGGATGTCAGGAAAACTATTTCTGTTGCCCAGAGGCCTTATTTTCTTACGTATTTGAGGGATAAAAATTATTTTTTTTTCAGATGACATTAGCCTTTTATTATAGGGAAGTTATTTGATATCTGCATAACTGCCACTGATGTTTCAGGTGCTCTGATACTCTGGTGAGTGTAGGATGAAGGTACTCATAATGATAAAGGCTTTATGTGCAGTAATAGTTACATCCAAGTCTATATTCTCAAGTGGCTGCAGTGAGGAAAATGTGTGCATGTCATGAAAATGATTGCTCACAATGTTGACACATAAATATTGTGGTACATATATTTTGTTTTAATCCTAACTTAGCTATTTTTAGTGAGAGTTGATCCAGTAAAAATCATCTGCTTATGTTTCTGTTTACACATTCTAATGTGGAGCATTAAGCCAAAATTCATTGGCAGAAAAAATAATAAGCTAAATAAAAATTTGAGATGGACAGCTTATTGCCACATACAGGAATGTAAAAATTTGAAGATCTTTATAAGTGTGGGAGGATTCAAAGAGTTTTTTTTTTAATGTTGCCTCATTTGATTGAAAGTTTTCCCCCTCAGAGAGCAAATGAAACATTTATGTGTGTTTCTGACTTATTCACAGTTAATGTAATACAGTCCTTTTACTGTAAGAGAGCTTTCCATTCTAAAATCCTAGGATACTTCTGGGATACTCTGGTGTTTAAGGCATTTTGCAGACTCATTAACAAGTGTTTCTATTCTCTCATTTCTGATCCAAGAAGCTTCTGTAGTAGGTCACAAATAAACTTGAACTTTATTTATTTATTTATTTTTAACTGAATACTTTTTTCATTAATGTGTTACATGTATACATACATTCCCATTGCCCCCTCTCCCATGCATATCCTAACCCCCCAGTGTCCTGTGTTCATTGATTATGCTTATATGCATGCATACAAGTCCTCTGGTTGATCTCTTATCTACCTCACCTCTCCTTAACCTTCCTGCTGTAATTTGACAGTCTGTTTGAAGCTTTACTGCCTCTATATCTATCCTTTTGTTCATCAGTTTGTAATGTTCTTTTTTAAAAAAAATAAATCTTTATTATTCAGATTATTACATTTGTTTCTCTTTTTTCCTCTCCATAGCTCCCCTCCACCCAGCTCCCACCCCTCCCTCTACCCTTACCTCCCTCCTGTTGACCTCATCCATAGGTGTATGATTTTTGTCCAGTCTCTCCCTATACACCCCTCCCCCCTTTTCCCCTGAGAATTATCAGTACACTCCCTTTCTGTACTCCTGATTCTATTATATTCACCAGTTTATTCTGTTGATCAAATTTTTAATTCCCTTAATTTTTAGATTCACTTGATAGATATGTATTTGTTGTTCATAATTTTTTATCTTTTACCTTTTTCTTCTTCCTCTTCTTAAAGAGTACCTTTCCGCATTTCATATAATACTGGCTTGGAGTTGATGAACTCCTTTAGCTTTTTCTTATCTGTGAAGCTCTTTATCTATCATTCAATTTTGAATGATAGTTTTGCTGGATAGAGTATTCTTGGTTGTAGGTTCTTGCTATTCATCACGTTGAATATTTCTTGCCACTCCCATCTGGTCTGCATTGTATCTGTTGAGAAATCAGCTGACAGTCCTATGGGTGCTCCCTTGTAGGTAATTAACTGTTTTTCTCTTGCTGCTTTTAATATTCTCTCTTTGTCTTTTGCTCTTGGTATTTTAATTATGATGTGTTTTGGTATAGTCCTCTTTGGATTCCTTTTATATGGGGTTCTGTGTAATTCCTTGACTTGTAAGTTTAGTCTTTCACCAGATGTGGGAAGTTTTCAGTCATTATTTCTATAAGTAGGTTTTAAGTATCTTGCTCTCTCACTTCTTCTGGCACCCCCATAATTCTGATGTTGGTACACTTGAAGCTGTCCCAGAGGCTCCTTACATTATCTTCACATTTTTGGATTCTTTTCTCTTCTTGCTTTTCCAGTTGAGTGTTTTCTGATTCTTTATATTTCAAATTTTTGACTTGATTCTTGCCTTCCTCTAGTCTGCTATTAGGTCTCTGATCTTTTGGGAATCCCCTAAATTTCTGTGCACTTCTCCCTTTTCACAGTCCAAACTCCCCCCATATGAGTTTCGGCTGGACCTGGGGTTTAGTGTTGTAGGATAAGGGGTTCAATGCCTTTGGGAGTCTCCGTCTCCCTCCTGACAGAGAAAGCCAGCCAGGTACTCCGGCACCCACTCTCTCCACGAGCGTGTGTCTCTGTACCTCAGCTTTTTGCAGCTCCTCTGGGTCTTTGTGAGCCCCTCTCTTTCCTTCTAGTTGTAGAACTTCTACTTAGCCAGCTTTTGTGTGGTTCTGGATGATGTCCATTCTGTCTTTTAGTTGTAGTTTTGTAATTGTTGTGTGAGCAGCACTGTAGGTGTTTACCTATGCTGCCATCTTGGATTCTCCCTGTAATGTTCTTTATTATACACAAATGAGTGAGATCATGTGGTGTTTCTCCTTCATTGACTGGCTTATTTCACTTAGCATAAGGCTCTCCAGTTCCATCCAGGTTGCTGCAAATGGTAAGAATTCCTTCTTTTTTATGGAAGCATAGAATTCCATTGTGTATTTGTACCATAATTTTCTGATCCACTCATCTGCTGATGGGCACCTAGGCTGTTTCCAAAGTGTAGCTATTGTAAATTGTGCTGCTATGAACATAGGGGTGCATAAATTCTTTCTGATTGGTATTTCTAATTTCTTAGGATATACAGTGGTACCTCGAGATACGAGTTTAATTCGTTCCATAATCTTGAGGCGTGGGAAACTATGAGACACTCGAGTCGCAGTAAACTGGTGGGTTGTGTGCAGCCAGCTGATCTGCGCTATTACTCCTATCTCAAATGTTGCTCATATTTCAAAGCAAAAATCGCTCACTCATTGGCTCGTATCTCAAAAATCTCGTATGTTAGGGCACTCATATCTCAAGGTACCACTGTATTCCTAAGAGTAGGCTTGCTGGGTCAAATGGGAGTTCCATTTTTAGTTTTTTGAGGAAACTCCATACTGTTTGTTCTCCACAGTAGCTGCACCAGTCTGCATTCCCACCAACAGTGCACAAAGGTTCCTTTTTCTTTGCATCCTCACCAACACTTGTCATTTGTTGATTTGTTGATGATTGCCATTCTGACAGGTGTGAGATGGTATCACATTGTCGTTTTGATTTGCATCTCTTGGATAATTAGTGACTTTGAGCATGTTTTCATGTGTCTCTTGGCCTTCTTTCTGTCTTCTTTTGAAAAGGTTCTTTTTAGGTCCATTGCCCATTTTTTATTGGATTATTTGTCTTCCTTTTATTAAGTTGTATATGTTGGCTGTAGATGTTGGAAATTAAACCTTTATCAGTGATAACATTTGAAAATATGTTCTCTCATACAATGGGCTTTCTTGTTGTTTTGCTGATCATTTCTTTTGCTGTGCAAAAGCTTTTTATTTTGATGTAGTCCCATTTGTTCATTTTTTCTTTAGCTTCCATTGCCCATGGATCAGCATCAGTGAAAAAGTTCTTTTGGCATATGTCTGAGATTGTGCTCCTTGTGGATTCCTGTAGCATTTTTATGGCTTCCTGTCTTATGTTTAAGTCCTTTATCCATTTTGAGACTATTTTTGTGTATGGTGTAAGTTGGTGGTCTGGTTTCATGTTTTTGCATGTATCTGTCCAATTTTCCCAACACCATTTATTGAACAGGCTGAATTGACTCCATTGTATGTTCATGCTTCCTTTGTCAAATATTAATTGAGCATAGTGGTTTGGTGGATATCTGGATTCTCTATTCTATTCCATTGGTCTATATGTCTGTTCTTGTGCCAGTGACAGGCTGTTTTGAGAACAGTTGCTTTGTAATATAGCTTGAAATCTGGTATTGAGATCCCACCTACTTTATTCTTCTTTCTCAGGATTGCTGTGGCTGTTTGGGGTCTTTTTTTTTTTATTCCAGATGAATCCTTGAAGAGTTCTTTCTGGTCTGTGAAATATATCATTGGTATTTTATTGAGTAGTGCATTGAATCTATAGATTGCTTTAGGTAGTATGGACATTTTAATGATGTTGATGCTCTCAATCCATGAACATGGTATGCTCTTCTATCTGTTTACGTCTTCCTCTGTCTCTTTTTTCAGTGTCCTGTAGTTTTCTGCATATAGGTCTTTTACCTCCTTAGGTTTATTCGTAGGCATCTTAATTTTTTTGGTGAAATGGTAAATGGGATTGCTTTTTTTTTTCTTTTTCTGTAATTTCATTATTAGTGTATAGCAATGCCATAGATTTCTTGGCATTAAGTTAAAAAACACATGAACTTTAATTGTATTTTGAAATTAAGTACATGTTTAAATGGTTACTAAAGTTGAAAAATGATATATGAAGTACATCATTTCCCTTTTCAAATAGAAATTTTGCAAAGTCACACTCTGAAAATTGCTATAGAAAAATATATGTGAATTTGTATTCCTTTTCATTATTTTGTCCAAGTGTCAAAGTGGATCCTTTTTCACTTTTTCTACATTTTTTCTAAATTGTTAACTTGTAACAGTGTTGTTGAAATAGTTGATGAATCTACCTGTTGTGTGTGTGTGTGTGTGTGTGAGAGAGAGAGAGAGGAGAGAGAGAGAGAGAGAGAGAAGGGGTGGGATAGGTGGGATGGGTGGGATGATTGGAATGTAAAGGATTGGTAGTGAGGAGAAAACAGATTTGGATGAATGTATGTGGTCATGTGGTTCTGTGTTTGGGGAGCTGATGTCAACCTTAGAAGCTGATTGCTTTCAGCTTGACTGACAACAGTTATTTTTCTTTTCTTTTCCCCCTTTTCTTTTAAAAATATTACTAACAAGTCAAGAGATCATAAGATCAAATTAAGTATACTTGGTGGGAATTACATTCATGTTGGAATGAACTGTGAGAACAATTGATGTAGCCACGTTTGGAATTAGGTCTCAATTCCTGCTTTGTCATCACATACTGTGTTGTATGTTTACCTTTTTCCCATGGCTAAAAAAAAAAAAACAACAGTAAATACAGAGCCCATTTACTCTGCCTTTTGCCATCTTTCTGTGTATTATGCAATAATTTGGCTAATCAGGCAGAAAGTTAATGGAGTTTGACTCCCAGAAGGGTTGCCAATTATGAGTACCTTATTATAATGTTCAACTTTAAATATTAAAGAAGTGCCCTTTTAAGGCACTTTTTCTGACCTCTAGTGCAACTCATTTCACAGAACATGAAAAACAAATCATCAAAATAAACTTCCTGAATTGTATTTGTGAGCTAATTCTCAATATACTTATAAATATTATTAGGAGTAGTGGCTAAATGCTACCATATGTGAGGGCAGACTTTGTAGAAACAAAATACCATACACATCACAAAATTATGGAGTTAGTTACTTTTATCATTCTTAGTTATTTCAAATTTACCCTTTTGGTGCACTATGAAGGCTATACCCCCCTAAGGAACATGTGCTGTGTGTAAATTATTAACTAATTAATTCCTGAGGTCCTTATGCCCCAAGGACACAACAGTTTTATTTTTTTCTAGCTTTCTAGTTTCATAAATGTGGAAACTGAAAGACTTATGGCAGGAAATCAGTGCTAGAGCTTAAAATAGAATTCAGGTCTTTTAGTTCTTAGCACAGGGTTAAAGAGCTTTAGCATAGAAATAAATTATTGCTCTTTGTGGGCATGATATCAATTACGATTAGGAAAATTGCTTTTGACCTACCATTATGTTTAATTCTTTTAAATTGCTTTAAAGCATAAATATAAATTTTGGTTTGGGGAAACATACCTCCCTTAAAGCAATATCACTCAACTGGAATTCATTCAATGAATTTAGTAATAGATTGGGAAAAAGGCAGAATTTTTTAGAGTCAACACAACCAAGTGTACCCAAGTCCAGTGAGAAACTACTATGTGATGCTTGGTGAAAGAGGGGTCAGGGTATACATAGAATCAAGAGGAACTAATCTTGAAAGGAAAAGAACAACTTTATAACAGCTTTTGAACTATATTATTATTCTCCAGAGGCCTCTCAAGCCATTTGACACTTTCTGAAAATAATTTTCAGAATGCTACAATGATGTGCTTACTAAAAGCATGTTTTAGGTTCTTCTCTGAAGAATACATTGCAAGTACTCTTTGAGCATATGACTGTAATAATAACAAAACTGAAGGTAACTGAATCTAACAATAAATTGACAAATACTAATGAACTTTGCCAAAGCAACATTGGCTTAAGGATACAGATAGAACTAAGGAAATAATACCAAATAGGTACAATTTTGTGTCTAAAATATAATATCTTGGTTTTTATATGCTAGTATACACTAGGCAATATTTTTCATGTAGGCATTTTCTAAAAGATGAAATAATTCTTTTAAAAGTTCTTCAGTATTATTGTTACTCTTTTATTTCTCTAATATATTTTAAACACACCAATTGCTGTGAAAATCAGTGTCATTGAAATCATCTACATATGTATATATAAAAGCCTAAGTGACTATGACCACAGGATGACTGGCTGGTAGCTATGACATGCACTGACCACCAGAGGACAAACACTCAATGCAGGAGCTGCCCCCTGGTGGTCAGTGCACTCCCACAGCCAACTTCCCATGGCTAGCCAACCTCCCGGGGTTCCTCCCTCTTCCCTTAGCTGGCCGGCCCCGATCGGGACTGGACAAGATGGGCCCCGACTGCTAACCAGGCTGAGGAACCTCACCTGTGCACAGATTCGTGCACTGGGTGTCTAGTACTATATAAATATGTTCACAGTCACATGAATTCACAAATTAAAAGACTGAGACAAATGACCAATGGGCAAGACATAAAGAGAACTCAGAGATTGTATACTGGGGAGAAGAGGTGGGGAAAAATAGTAAAGTATATTGTTATTACAGGATGTTTTTCTTTTACCTGTATAGATCTTTACATGTATGAGATGCTGAGCATCTTAACTGTGAAAAGTAATGGATGTGTACAGACAGGCTTCTTTTCATGTCATAATTCTTTCAAGATATGGAATAACACATTTTTACATTGCATAAACAATGTGTTACATATTATAAGTAATCTACAGATGATTTAAAGTATAGGGGAGCATATTTACATGTTATATGAAAAGACTACACATTTTATATAATACTTGAGCATCTCCAAATTTTGGTTTCTGTCAGGGGCAGGAGAGTCCTGAAAGCAATCCCCTGTCAATACTGAGAGAAGACTAGATTTGAAGAGCAGATTTTCAGTTTGCAAACTCCGGTTTGGTGACTAATACTAAAGATTGCTTAGAAATGAGGAAGGAAATAATGAAAAAATTTATAATATAGAAGACATTAAGATAGGATAGGTAATGCATTGACAGGATCAATGGGAAAAGAGGCATACTATTCATGGGCAAATATATCCAAGGAATTTAATTGTGATGAATAGAAGATAAATAACTATTTCCAGTAGACATATCTTTTACTATGTATGGATAATTGGCATTTCTGGGTTAATCTCCCCAAAGCCAGCTGTTTCATACTAAACTTCCATCAACTGCTAATAACTTCCACTATTTATTCATAAGTGGATGGTAATAGAGTCTATGAGATTCCTAGCCAGCAACAAAACAGTTCAAGAGTTAGGCAATTTGTGCGAGGTTTCTGAGGAATTTTATTTTGCAAGATTAGTAACACTATGTTATTTTGGCTGAGTCCACCATAACAACAAAATCATTTCAAACAGTGTGATGAAAATCTTTGTACTTTTTTCTGTGTTCTAAGCACAGGGCACTACCCATTATTCACAAACCTATTAGGCCAAAGTATCTTTGCTCTTGTTTCTCTTCTTGGAATGTGTTTGCCCTTTTAATACCATCTTGAAACTCTCACTCCAAAAAGCGCATTCTCTGTAAAAGTTCCTGCATTTGATGAAAACGGCATCTAGGTATGCTGTCATCCAGAATGCACACATTTTCAATGTCACTATCGGTGTTGTTCTGTTTACTTAACCAATCTCTCCTTCTGGATAGACTGGAAGCAATTCAAAGAGAATTTATAGCCAGTGCCTTGCAGAGTGTTTTTAATTGCACTGAAAAACTAACCTTTTTTTTCTGGATAACTAACTAGACCCCATCATGAAAGCTCAACAAATGCCTGTTGCATTAAGCTGACACCCTTTGCCTACTTGGAAATTTTCCCTTTGGCCAGTTCTGTTGAAATAACTTTAGTTATGTCAGTAGAGCCTGTCCTGTGGTGTGTGTGTGTGTGTAAGTGATGGGTATAAGAATCAAAACTGAAAACATATGAAAATTTGCTTGTTTATACAACACATGCATTTGAATGGAGAAAAAATGGGGTTTTATAACTTTTATTAGCTTTTCAAGTGATTTGAGGCCCCAAAAAGATGATAAACACTATAAAATGAAAAAAAAACAACAACAAATAAACACACCACCCTAATGTCTTTCTCATTAAATTCTGAAATAAGACAAGGATGATCATTATCATTATTGCATAGATATTATAATATAAAAGCCAAATGTATTAACTGTATTTAGCATTATAACAGTCTATCTGAGAACAGAGCCAAAAAACTGAAACCTACTGAATGTTTACTAAAACTAATAGAACTTAGGAAAGTGACTAGAAAAAAAATACAAGTTTATCAATAGGTTTTGTTTATATTAGTAAAATCACTTGAAAATGTAATTAAAAAGTCCCAGTTCATTAGTAATAACAATATATAATATATAAAATTTAATACCAAATTTGCACAATATCTGCCAGAAAAATAATATAACTTTATTGGAAGACATAAGGAAGACAACAAATACAAAGCTATGTCATATTCCTTGGTGAATTGACTCAGTGTTGTAAAGATTCCAGTAAATATGTGTTAATAACCTCAGTGTAGCAAGAAATGCAAATTTAAACAATAATGAGATATATTTTATTTTTCAGATTAGCAAAGTTTAAAAATAAACTTTGTGGCATATTTCCTCATAATTGTTAATAGAAATATAAATTACTACAACATTTTTAGCAGTAACTGGGGAATATGTAGCAAAATTTTAACATTTAACACCTTCGTTCTGTTTTTAGAAACTATCTTCAAGAAATATTTACCCAAATGATTGTAATATTGATGTATATTATATGTACTATATATCTATATAAACATATATATGTATGTAAACATATATATGTATATAAACATATATGTATATGTATATAAACATATATATAAGCATCATAAACATTTGTCAGTGGGAATTGCTTAAAATTTTTTTTTCATCCATTAACTGAAATACTGGATAGGCATTAAAAGACTGGTAGTTCTACACATCAAATAAAAATATTATCTTTGGTATGTTAATAAGTATACCAAGCTAGTTGAAACACACTATTTGAGATGATTCTGTTTTGTTTTTAAAATTGTGTGTGTGTGCGTGTGTGTGTGTGTGTGTGTGTGTGTATGTGTCTGTCTGTCTGTCTTCGTAACAATGCATGTAAAAAGGTCCAGGAGGGAAAAGTCCCAAGAGTGGTTATCTCTGGTGGTAGAAATTTTAAATTATTTTTCGTTATTTACTTTGTCCATTGTCACAGCTCTTTAAGATTTTAAAACAATAATATATTTATTTCTTTAATCAGAAATAAACATGAAGATATTTTTTTTCACTTCTTTAGGTTTTCATCTCATGATTGTTATGACTTCATCTTTGTTTTCCCTTGCTTAAACTTTAGGATGCAACCTTTTTAGGGGTAGTGACTGGATAGTCCCTTGGGAAGACACAGATAACATTCATTATTTCAAATGTGAGCAAAGTTACTGATAGCATTGACAGTGGTAATGATGAAAGGGCCTGACACATCACGGAGTTTTTCATCAACTTTGACTACTCTCTCTTCACTTCCTTTTTATCTTCTGTCGTAAGTGGGAGTTTTATAATGTATGCAATTATAGTTCATTGAGTTCGAAGGACATATACGTAAAAAGGTAAGTGTCATAAAGATACTTCTGCTTCACTGAAGGAGAGACATCTTCCTTAGAGGGTCAATGGTAGGCAGAGCTTCTTTTAGATTGGAATTTGAAATTTCAAATTGATACCTTTTCTTGATAAAGAAAAAACCCAGATTGAGGCAAAGTTAAATGGAAAACATTAGAGGTATATAAAGGGTATTAGTTGCTGGTTTTCAAAATAGTTACTGCCTCCCCAGGTCTCTCGATTTTTTCATTAAAATGCTTTTTCAGAACTCTCTCATCAACATGTAACCTATTGGGCACAAAGAAAATGCTCTTGTTATCCAATACTGAAGAACCTTGAACAAATCCATCGTTTCTTTAATCTTATTGCCTTTTTGATTTCATGATTATTTATTTCAGCATTAAAGAATATTTCTGCTTCTAAAGTCTACACCAAACAAGCTCACAATGACTTATTTTAAAACACATTCCAAATATTTTATTTCCCCCAGCTTCATGTTGACAGGTACAATAGTCCCATCTTAGCTTCTGTTCACACAAAAACACATTTTGAACCCAATTAATAAAAGGTAGAGCTATGTAAGCTTTGCAGAGCCCAGCACCTGCTGAGCAAACTGTCAAATGTTTGCCACGGTACTTAGAGCTGTATTATGGCAAAATGGAAAATAAAACAGGCATGGGAATGAAATTAAAAACTCACAATGAAATAGTTGATTAAGAAAATTAAGCCGTTTAACACAGAGCCATGCCTCTGCCTCCTGGAGGAAGCCTTGGGAGGTTGCTGTGGAGCAGAGCCAGTGAAAACGTTCATCCTCTATGGCGATGACTGCTTAATTTTCTCCACAAAGGACTCCTCTGGCATTCATCTAAATTTTCAGACCCCCTTTCAAATTTATTCATAAGTTTCCTCTTTCCCAGTGACCCCAACATACTTGGTTCTGGGAAAGGGTCTGTCTACGAATGGCAGATCTGCACCTAACCCAGAGTGAAGCCTTAGGGGTCCTGAGCCCGAGCTTGGATGGCCCCTTCTTTAGGGGCTGAGGC
>PVJN01008965.1:0-62706 GCA_004026805.1 Lasiurus borealis
TTTTTATACAGGGTTGACCTCTTAGCTTTCTGTTTTTTTCCACAAAATGTCTCAGTAAATATTCTTAGTCCTAGACATCCTTATGTATATTTTTACTTGGTTTTCACACGTGTATACTATTTTTAAATTGTTTTTCTCAGACCCTTGAAAATAAGATTCCATAGTCATCTGGAGATTAGTGTTACTGATAAAAATTCTCATGTCAATGTGGTCCTTATTTACAAGGAGATAAGTTTTTATTTTTTTAGGGCAGCTGTTGACTTTTTCTCTTCTATTTAGATTTTTGAAACTTCACCACCATATGCCTTAGTGCAGATTTGTTTTGCACTAATGCTATATATAAGTTTAAGACTTAGGTTTTTATTCATACGTAAGATTTGACTTTATTGTTTATTATTCTTTCCATTCCATTTCCTCTATATATTCATTCTGAAACTCATAATTGAAACCTCTGAACCAAACCTCACTTTGTCTCAGTTTTTCTCTAATGTTTATCCTCCTACAGGGCCTTCCTCTATTTACCGTGGGAAGGATGTGATGTGGGTTTCAGTGAGTCCTTGAGATTAATTTTTCATATACATACATGTGTGTGTGTGTGTGTGTGTGTGTGTGTATTGATTTCAGAAAGGAAGGGAGATGGAGAAGAGAGATAAACATCAATGATGAGAGAGAATCATTGATCAGCTACCTCCTGCACAGCCCACACTGGGAATCAAGCTCACAACCCGAGCATGTGCCCTGACTGGGAATCAAACTGTGACTTCCTTATTCATGAGTCGATGCTCAACCACTGAGCAACACTGGCTGGGCTGATTTTTCCTCTTAGTGTGAGAGCTCTTGGTCCCTCCATAAGCTGTAAGCCACCTGGGATGACTGTGGTGCTTGGTCTTCTCCCATATCTGAACTGATATTTCTCAAAACAGCTTTGGTCAGCAGGCCAAAGTCCTTTATGACTTTCTGTCTTTCAGAGAGTGCTCTCCTCTCTCAGTTGCCCCCACCTCCAAAAACCCCATCATAAGAGTTAAAGGCTTTCAAGCCTCGATTCTCAGGGCATCCGTCAGGGGGCAGCAGACACTGCTCCCATCCACTGGGCTTGGAACTGCAATTCTGAATGCAGTTCATCTTATCATGCTTGCTTCATGCATTTGTGAACTCAGAGCTTGGACTTTCTCAAATGCTTCATTAAAGATCTGATGTTTAGGCCTATTTTTTCTCTTTGCTTGATTCCAGGGCCCATGCTCTAAACTAGGCACTGGCAAACTAAGGTCTATGCGTTAAATTTGACCAGCTGCCTGTCTTTGTTTTTACTTTTTAACTGCCAGATTTTACATTTTTTAATTGATTTTTTAATTGATTACCTTTTAAATCATTATGTGAGTACCTACATAATATCCTCAATTTTGATTCTTGGCCCCACAAAGCCCAAAACATTTACTATAATGCCCTTAAAAAAAAGTGTGCCAACTCCACTGAGTCTAATCACCAGGCTGTAATTCACATACTTCTGCATTTTATTATAAGTTGCAATTAGTTGGGCATAGCTCTCTGTTAGCAGTTGAGACATGTAGTGGGAAATTCTGCATTAGGATAGAACACTGAGTCTAGAGAAAAAACACAGGTAATTTGTAACTTTTATTGCTTCTCCTTCCCATTTGTTCCACCCTCATAAATAAGGTCTTAATAGGCTGTGTGGGGTTGGTTTTTTTTTTAACTGTTAGCATGAATTGATGAAATGTCTCCTTCTCTTTTCACCCCTTTCTACGTGTGCTAAGGAAACAGTGAAAGGATTGCACAGAAACAGAAGAAAATCTGAAAACAAATCAAGAATTCTGTGTCAGGGTCTCAGCAATTTTCCTGGGGGCAGAGGCCCTGGACAGTAGGACATATCTAGCCCAGAGTGTAGGGCAGGCCTTCTCCCTGGGCATTACTTTGCAGATAAGTATTGTCATACCAATGCCCACATCACAGGCATAGGAGTGTTTGCTAAGCATGCAGTTAGGGCAGAGGAATTGGTTTATAAAGAATATTTTCAATTGTAACATGTCACAGATCACACTTTCATAGAAAGCTGATAGTCATTTGATATTGGCAAGTCTGATTAAATAAGTTTGAAAAATTCTTAAATAAGTTTGTTAAATAAGTTTAACAAAATTCACTATTACCTTTTTACTCAGAGATTTTCCTAGAACTCATGACATGCTAATGTCTATTATCCACCCCCAAGTGGAGTATACAGCACACAGTATTTTCTAAAGTTAACTAGATGATGAACTTTTTTTTTTGTTTTTTGGTGTGTGTGTTTTATTTTTGTTTTGTTTTGGTTTTGGTTTTTTGATTTGTGCATTTGGTTAAATGACTTGTGCTTCAGGGAACACAGTTTGGGAAACATTGGGAAACATAAACTCTTGCACTTTTCCACTAGAAGCTTCTTCTGCCCAGTGGATCATAGTAGTTGATTAGAGTCAGCATATTATTTCTCCTGGATATTATAGAACAGCTAGTGGCCCGGTGCACAAAATTCATGCACATTAAAAGGGGATTAGTTAGAGGAAATAATTTAATATTGGTATTTGCCCTTTTTCTATAAGAGAAGTATCAGAGACGAAAGAAAATTAGTAAAATGTATATGGGGTGCACCACGGGACCCAGAGTCAAGTCCCCGCCCACTGACATGCACCTCAAAATTGCATATGACTAGACCCAGCCAGGCTCCGCCCCCATTGGGCTAGATCCAAACTTGGCCAAGCCCCACCTTGTCAAGCCCCACCAGGCAGGGGACGTAGCCTCAGGTCCCCTGGCCTGGCACCAGGGCAAGGGGCATGGCCTGAGGTCCCCCAGCCCAGATCGGGGTGGGGGTGTGCCTTGAGGTCCATCATCAATCCCTGCCAGGTGGGGGACATGGGTTGAGATCCCCTGTCAAGCCCCGCTGGGTGGGGGGGCATGAACTGAGGTCGTTCATCAAGCCTCGCCAGGTGGGGGCAGCCTCAGGTCCCCCGATCTGGCACCGGGAAGGGAACATAGCCTGAGGTCTCCTGTCAAGCCCCTCTGGGCAGGGGGTGTGGTCTGAGGTCCCCTGACCTGAGGTACTCTGTCAAGCCCCATGGGGGCAGGGGAGGGCATAGCCTCAGTTCCCTGCTGATTGCTCATGAAGGCTCCTTATGGGAACTTGGCTTCAGCTGTGGATGCAGCCACCCTTGTGACAGAGTGATCATCAATTAGCATATCCCCTCTTTATTAGATAGGATATTTATAAATCCCCATTTTGCCATTCCTCTTTTTTTTATTCCATGCAAATGACCAGCCTTCTATGTACTTTTCACATTCTGTCATTCTTGTCCATTCCAATATACTTTTATAATCACAAAATATTCAAGTTGACAAATCATTGCTCATGGCTTTTCTTCTCAGTTTAAATGTCTCACGAACACTCAGGAGTTACTTTAATTGAGTCAGCCCGGTCTCATTAAATCACAACGTAATATAGCATCAGCTCTTACCACGCTGGTGAGTTTCTGCTAACTTAGATCTGAGAGGCATTCAATAAACTGGTCGTTCGGTTGGGAGGTTTATAACACCTTTCAGGGAGGTGTAGAATCTTTTGGCAACTGACCACATTGTTCATCTGCAACATTGTGTCACCCAATATCAAATGACAGCTCTTATTTTTGAAGTTCTATTTTACATTCTGCCCAGGATTCTACTCATTGTCTGAAATGAATTTGGATGGTTTTGGTTTTTTTTTAAAACAACCTCCCAAAACAGAAAGTTACTGAATCCTCTAAATAAAGATTAGCCTCACCTGTCCCAATGACCTTTAGCCACCTTGCCCCCTCCTCTGTGTGGAAGAAATGGGCATTCCCAGTTTACAGCAGGCTTCAAAAAACGACAGCAATTTCCTGTGCACATCAATTTCTCCGTGCGGATGGGCAGCCCGTCTCTATAATCAGATCTGTCAGCTCTTTGCAAAAGAACTGGAAAGTGGTCTTACTCAGGTGGAAATATAATAGTGACTTGTCACTCTCTCTTGGCAGCACAGGCCCAGGCTGTGAGTGTGGTGTCCTGTGTCCCTGTGTCCCTGTGTCCTGGTGCTGCAGCGGGCTGGGTCCCTGCCTAAAGAGAAGCTGCGGCATTGGGCCACTTTGCCCACTCTTACAGAATGCATGTTCTACCCAGGGCTTCCCTCTCCTGACCGACTTTCAGAAAATGAGGTTGCCAAGCCCTCGTTGTTTTAGTGTGTCAATAACTAGTGCAATTCTGGCATCAGAATTCACACAATGACAACCAATTAATGAAGGCAATCCAATACAGCGGTACCTCGAGATACGAGTGCCCTAACATACGAGATTTTTGGGATACGAGCCGTGGAGCGAGCGATTTTTGCTTTGAAATACCAGCAACATTTGAGATAGGTGTAAGGCTGCACAAGACCCACCAGTTTACCGAGACTTGAGCGTCTCATAGTTTCCCACGCCTCAAGGTTACGGAACGAATTAAACTCATATCTCAAGGTACCACTGTATATCCATCATGATAGTTTTTGTACCTTGAGAAATGTGGTACCCTATTTTACTGAATTGTATCCTAAGACTCTGTCTATCATTCTACTTGGAGATTGTACCAAATGACAAAACAAAGATTTTTTTTTTTTACAAGAAATTTAAAATGCATCCCAGGCAGACATTCTCTCAATCATTAGATGCCAGCTAATTGATTTTTAAGATTTTTACTTTTCAGCTTCATTACACTTTATACCTCAGTATATTTTTGTACCTTCTCACATTTTATGGAGACAAGATATCAGATTTCTAGCTTGTAGTAGAACTCTTCAGTATATCAATTCCTGTTAACACAGCTCTTAAATATTGAGATCATGCTGCATGTTAAATGGAATGGATTTTCAAAATAAATTAAATCCCCGAATTAATGTGGGTGTATCTTTCCACATGAAGGAAGAAATGTTAAGAGAATTGCACATATAACAGATCTTGGGGAAATAAAATGAATTGTCTATGGAGCAGTTGTAGTACAATGTGGTAATCCCATCTTTCTCCAGTGCCTTAAAAAGTAAAATATATTTAGTTCAAGTTCAAACATGAAAGACAAAAATCTAGATTTTGAAAACATTATGGTTTTGTCTGACAATCAGTCAATTGTATTTGCTTTAAAGGTGCATCTCTGCTGGCCTAAAGTCGAATGCAGCCAGAGTCCTCATTCATTCTTCCAAACAGGAAAGAAAAATTAGGTTGAAGTAAGGAATGTCTAAAAATCAATTATTATACTTTAATTAACTGAACGTGGCTATCACTTATGGATTGACAGGATTCACATGCAACTTTTACAATATGAATATAATGTCCTTCTATTAAACCCATGTTGTCTTTTGCACTCCTAAAGAAAAGGTAGGTTTTTAACCTCATATCTCCTGGTTCTCTCCTATTTACCCAATTTTCTTTTCTTTGCAGAGAAAACAGAATGTAAGAAAAATACCTTAAGCAATATGAAAGAATAGAATACCTCCCCCAATTTTCAATTTCAGTTCGGCACGAAGTCTAATGATTATATATTAAATAGGTTATGGAATATATGAAAACCACATACATAATTCATATTAGCATCAAATCATATTGCAGCAAAAAAGTTTATGAAGCATTTTCATATATTTCATAATACTATGAAAATATTTTGTCATGTGTGCTTGGGGCAGTATTTGATAAGTCAGAGGAAGGAGACAGTGGAATAGAAAGCACAGGGAGCGTTATCTGGTATTTGAGATATAAAACTTACTAGGGTAAAAATACTTGGAAAGCCTTCAATCCTTTCACAGGGAGAAACCTACAGGGAATATTATTTTGTATGATTCCAAATACAAATGCATATAATAAAAGTTGAGGACTTAAGGTAGAGTGATCAGAGCCAGGAGAGGTAAGATGATTAAGGAGATAAACTTGCTGATAAAAAGAAAAATAGGAAGGTGGGCACATTGACTATTCCAGTGAGAGGAATGGCTGAGAGGAGGTGTTGACAAATTATGACTTGTGGGCAAAATCTGGCAAGTGGACAATATTTGTATGGCCACAGTGAGGGATAGTTTTTACTTTTTAAAGCATTGTTTTAAAAATACAAAAAGAAATATAAGATAGAGAACATATGGCCCAGAGTCTAAAATATATTATCGGTCCTTTTACAGAACAAGTAAGTTGGCCCTTGGTCTAGAGCAGTGGTTCTCAATCTTTCCAATGCCATGACCCTTTAATACAGTTCCTCATGTTGTGGTGACCCCAACCATAAAATTATTTTTGTTGCTACTTCATAACTGTCATTTTGCTACTGTTATGGTCTTAGGCAAGCCTGCTAGCGGTTCTCAACCTGTGGGGCCATGCCCAGAGGTTTAGAACTGCTGCTGTAGAGCCTAAGACCATCGGAAAACACAGATATTTATATTACAATTCATAACAGTAACAAAATTACATTTATGAAGTAGCAACAAAAATAATTTTATGGGTGAAGGTCACCACAACATGAGGAACTGTATTACAGGAAGGAAAAGGGGGAGAGAGAGATAGAAACATCAATGATGACAGAGAATCACCGCTCAGCTGCCTCCTGCATGCCCCACACTGGGGATCAAGCCCACAAGCAGGGCACATGCCCTGACCTTGAATGAAACTGTGACCTCCTAGTTTACAAGTCAATGCTCAATCACTGAGCCATGCCAGCTGGGCAATTATTGAGCACTTAAAATGTGGTTCATGTGACTGAGGAACTTATTTCTTAATTTTATTTAATTTAAAGTTAAATCACTATAAGTGGCTGGTGGCTACCATTTGGGACAGCACAGTTCTAGCCAACTGTTAAAGTATGGGCCATTTTACATAAAAGCAAAAGTTCCAAACTAATTCTTATTCCGTACTCTAGGTTAGCTGTTCTATATGTTGTTAGCTCTGAAGCAAGCTGGAAGTAACAGGACACCAAACTGAGAATGAGGGGCATTATTCGGAAGCTTGAAAAGTGTTGGCAGGAGGAAGCGGCAGGAAGACAATTTCTGGAGAGTTTTTGTACCAGGAGTACAGTCTGAGTTCTAACTGTGGTGGCCAGAATCTTTTTGTTTCCAAAACATATGCTAAGAGTCCAGAATTAAAAATCTGATCTGGAGGAATGGAAAACAGGTCAGTGTTTAGACTACAGCATAGAGACAACTGCAGTGCCAGACAAAGGGTGAATCACAAGGAGGCCACAAACAAGATTCAAATGTTCAGAAATAGGACTGGCGGAAGGAGGGCAGACAAATAGACATTCCAAGGCAGCAGTTCCCTTGAAAAGAGGAAATGGCTCCTTCTCTCTGGAGCACCAGCATTCTGACAGGAGGAGATGTTAGGCAATGGATAGATGTTGGTGCCCAAGAAATTGGCACAGGATACCTACCTGGACTTTAGAAGTGGGTAGGAGCAGGGAGCACCTTGACCTTCTGTCCCATTCCTTCATGGAGCAGTGGGTGGAGTGGCCAGATAAAATGCAGTATACGCAGTTGAACTTGAACTTTACATAAATAACAAAGACTGTTAAATGTAAGTATAGCTAACGTATTATGTGGGACATACTTATATTGAAGTAAAATTTGTTGTTTGTCCCAAATTCAAATTTAATTTGGCATCCTATATTTTTATTTGCTAACTCTAGCAGTGCTAGGTAAAGGCTATGGATATTTTGGCTGCTGACCTTCTTAATAGTTCCATGAAGGAGTGGGGTAGTTTAGCAGAGGCTCCCTCCAAATGTTTAGAATCACGACACTTATTAGACATATGCTATTAGCCACATTACTTAAACTCCCTTAGACTTCTGTTCTTGTTAGTGCAGAGCAAAGAAATTCACCCAGTCAGAGTTATGTCTGTCCTTCCATGAGTAACAAAATGTTATTAGTACGTGAGGCATTACTTGTCTTCTACCTAATGCTCTCCTTTATACAGAAGAGGAAGCAGACCTTAAAAGATAAGGTGACTTTTCCAAGAACCCAGATTTCTACCTGTGATGACATGGCTATTCCTAAAATCTGGGTATCTTACCTCTCTGTTCAATGCTTTTATTCTCTGTACTTTACTATCCTCTTTTATCTTCAAACAACATAGGATATAATGTATATTAATGCGCTTTGTAAATTTTAATATGTGAAATATAAATGTCATTCCTAGACTTATATCAGAGCGTAGAAATCACCTCCCTGATTATGGTAATTCTCAGTCCTCCTTCTGGCAAAATGTTACATATCAGCACATCAGGAGTCCAAATTATTAATCTTCTCGGATTATTTTTGTAAAAGCACAACTCTTAAATTAAGAACAAAGTTATCAAAACAAGTTACCAAGTCTAGATTTTTTAAAATTGAGCCCCTGGGAAACCAGCTTAAACTAGTTGACAAAGGTAAATATTCTTAGGTGCACACAAACCTGCTTTTTGCATTCTGTTGTTGACAACTCAGGTTAGACGTACAACGTGTATATTGCTGTCTGCCTAGCAGGAGACAGCTTGTTATGGAAAGGCATGTCACATCTCCACCAACATTTATAGCTGCTGTGCCACGGCGGCAGTGATAGGCTGGCAAGGTTGTTGCTCTTTTGTACCATCACAGTGGACTGTACCCTCTCTTTCCGAATATTGACTCATTTTGGCTCAATTAAGAGTTTGAGAAATTTTAATCTTATATCCAGATGTATTACTTACTCCTGGGTGGTACAACTAGTTCATTATCCTTTGAATATGTGTGAAATTTTTTCTTCATCGGGGGTTAATTTTATTTTTATATTGCTAAATGTTGTATAACACATGCAAATGAAATTTTGCCTGAGGAACTTAGAATGGAAATATTTTAAGATATGTAAAGCTTTTAATCCAACAAATTATTCTGGAAATAAAAGGATCTTCCCTCCTGTGTGCTTATTATTTGCTAAAAACTATAAATGCCTCACATAAATGCCATGAATATATTCACAGACTTAACACAATCCAAAAGATTCTTAATTTCTTATAAAATTTCTCTGAAGATCAATTTCCTTGTGTTCTCTTGCATATAACGAAACATTTTATATTTTCACAGAAGTCTAGAATCTAGTTTCCATCTGTATTGCATTTTGACTGATAAGGGTTTATTTTTCCGAACCTAAGTAGCTTGTTAAAAAGAGGTTCCTATAATTCTGAGCTGTACTGATGACATTTGGGATATACCCCTTCCAGTCTTTAAGCAGAACTGCCTTGTCTATTATTTTTTATTAATCTACTAGATGGGGGGGCATCCCCTCAGTCCAGCCTGCACCCTCTCCAATCCAAGACCCCTCAGGGGATGTGGCCTAAACTTTGACAGTTGGACATCCCTCTCATAATCTGGGACCACTGACTCCTAACTGCTCCCCTGTTTGCCTTGTTGCCCCTTACTACCCCCCCTGCCATCCTGGTTGCCCCTAACTCCCCCCTCCACACCCCTTGCAATGGCCTGATCACCCCTCACTGCCCCCCTCTGCTGGCCTGTTTGCCCCACACAGCCTGTTTGGTTGTCCATTTGGTTGCACTGGTCACTTAGGCTTTTATATATATAGACTACAATAAGTGGAGTGTATTTTGTTCCTTAGAGGAAATATGAGTGTTTAAACAAACTAAGTAAAGAACCACATCCATACCACTAGACTTCAATCTACTATAGAAACAACTTGGGGCTGTGTCACTTTGGGTTTATGGCTATGAATGTCTATTGTAATCTAATCATTTTATTGAGCAACATTATTTGAATTGATGAAATACTTCCTTACTTCATTGATTAAATCAGTGTTTCAAGCCTGATAACTTTGGAGCTCTATAACATTAGAATTGGTGGGCTAGGGTTAGATTAGCATTATTAATGCTTGAGAAACTTGCAAAAGCATACATATTAGAAATTTGTTTGGAAGGGATAAGATATTACTCATCCTTTAAGTAGAATGTGTGGGACTTCTGTTTTGGTATTTTTATGATTTATCCCTCTCTTCTTCTTCCCTACCCCCAAATACATTTTGAACACTCTTCTTAATTGGATCATTGCAAGATCCCTCTAAATTTTCAGGGTCTATACCTGTAAAATCAAGTAAGTACCCCTTCTCATGTCTCTGAGTAAGATAAAGGGCACGTGTTCTTATGATTGATTCTTCCAAGTAATGATAAGCATTCATCCCAAACTTTTTTCAGAAGCAAATGAACTAAAAGTAGCTTATAATCAGAAAGCACTTGACAGAAACTCCTGGAGAATTCCTGAGTTTCATGGAGTACTGATTTTTACATTATTTTCCACAAACTGCTATAAAAGAGCTCTTTGAAAACTGATATGAGCGAGATTTATTCAAAGCTAGCTCTGTCTGCAGGAGGCACTGGGGTTCCATGGACAGAAAAGGAATCTCTTCTAGTGCCAAGGTTGCAAGCTCTGCAGTAGATGATTGCGGTATTACCGACGCTGTGTCTTTCTTTTGTAGATAAAGAAGCTAAGAATTAGTGTTGTTTCATGTAAAGCTCTTAAGGGGAGTGGAAAAAAATGCTGTTATATAATGATGACTAATGCAATGCAAAAGGAATTATTTTGGCATAGTGATGATGTTTTTTCCTTGCTGTTTTGTAACATTCTCCTAGCTATTAAATTACTATATCGGCAAAGTTGTATTTGATTTGGCTTTCAAAATAACTTAAAAGAGCTCATTGTTTTTGCTCCGTTTTTAAAAGAACTCTGCAATGTCTATGTCTTCAATAAAAGGGATCCCACCCAGTGATAATTATTTGCAATGTACCACAACCTACCCAGTCACCCAAGAGAATCCTGAAGCCGGACTCATCTCCTCCAACTTTCTCACTATCAAATTACTGCCCAAATCTGTGGATCTCCTCTGGGATTCCCCTTGCATCTGTCCCCTCCCCTTTATCAACACTGCAGCCACTCCACAGGCCTCCATCTTCTCTGGGCTGGAGAGCACAACAGGCCCTACACTGCCTTCTTGTCTTGGGTCCTATTTATTCTCTTCATTGCAACCGCGGTATTTCTCCAAAAGAAAATGTGAGCACTTCGCTCCTCCCCATACAAACTTCCCTGTTGCCTTGTAGCCTTCAGTCTTAAGTCTAAGCTCCTCAGAATGCCATGCAAGGCTCCGCCGCTTCGTTCAGTAGCTCCCTCTCCAGCTGCATCTTTCACTCTTTATCCCCTCACACTTTCAGACTGAGAATTTTTGAACAATTTAGAGTTTCAAGATTCTCTCCCATTTCTGTGCTTTTTCTCAAGCTGTTTCCTCTTCCTAAAACATTTTTTTCCCGAGCTATTTGGTCTCATACCCCTTGACCTTGATAACTTCTTTTCACTTTTCAAAGCCGTCCCAAGCATCTCTGGGAAGAGATGAAAATTTCTACCTTTTCTGTCTTGAGTCCTTTTACTTGGTGCTCTGGAATCAGGTCAGCTGGGATCAAATCCTCAGATCATCTTTTAGTGGCTATATTACCTTAGATAAGTTATTCTCTTTCCCTGTGCCTCAGCTGAGGCCTCGAATTTAAAGTAAGGATGCTTTCATCATTGAGTATTATTAGGGTACAATAAAAAATAAGATAGAGGAGTGATTATTGTACAGTAATGGCTCCATAAATATAACTACAATAATAATTATTATTAATTACTAACTTGTATATTCAGTTATAATCACATTTTATGCTAAATTATAATTATTTCTTTACACTCCAGGATCTGACACACCAACATTTAATGAGGACTTGAGGGCAAATACACCATTTTATTCATCTATCCTCATAAATTGCTATAAAACCAGGAACATAGTAGACAGTAGGTGTGAAGTGCTTTATTAAAAGAACAGAATGCTATTTACTAGTAAGTCTGTGGCAATATTATTCCACCATGAGAAAGAAAGCACAAGGGGAATTCAAAATTAAAGGTGACTCGAGGAGAGTTAACATTGGTATTGGTTTAGATTTTAAGATATACCTTGTTTAGATTATTACCCAACTATGCTTCATCTTGCGATTTAAGTGCCCCTAATGTTAGAAAACAGTGTTCTGATGGACAAGTAAAATAAAATAAAATCCATAATTTACATTTTCTATTGACTAACACACAACGTTCATCAACTTCCACAAGGACATCCAACTGGTGAATATGGACGCCCCTCTGCACCCCTAAATGCCTGACCTTCTACATTCCTTTTGCCAGGGCCATACTCCAGCTGTCATTGTGCAGTGCACCCATTGTTCCATACGTCTGCATATATGAATGCATGGGACCATTTTTCAATGGCCCATACACCCTTCACATTTCCGTCTTCCCATCAGAAGCACCAGGGCCTGGTAATGACCTCAGCCCCCAATTCCTCTCTCTCCAGCCTTCAAATCAGGCTGGGTATGAAGCGGGCTTGTTTGGCGGAGGCACCACATCCAGAATTCCAAATGACCAAGTTCAAAATTACCTTTCTTAGATGATTTCCTGGTTGAGCATAGTCTAGCTTCCTAAATCCACTTAAACTGAGAATTGAGAAGAGACTATACATTTCTTCAGACTTTTTACCTAAGCACGTAAAAACTAGATGAGCACAGCTGCTGCCTCAGATGCACTTTTGCAAACTCTCTGTATTTTCATGGAAAAACAAAACCATTTAAATGATGATTTAGCTAAAATTCTGTTTGACAAAACAGGACGAAAAGACATGAGATTAGGAATTAAATTTAAACTAAGACATTCACAAGTGGTAACTATGAGATGAGACTATAGTATTCTTGTTTGGCACTCCGAGCTGTTGTATACCTTGATTCCCATGTGTCAATGGGCTTTTCAAGACTGAAGATTGTCAGAGACTATGAGACTGTGAGAGTAAGAATAAAGTCACACTCTACTTAAAATGAAGCTCCTTATCAATGCATTAAGGGAGGAGGGAGAATGGCTATATGCAGCAGCTCTAAAAATAGTTCTGGAATCATTCACAAAACAGACTGAATTTGGTGGGATTATTATGTTTTTATGAAAATCAAAGACAATGACTTTTAAATAGTAATGATAGCAATAGCAATAAAAAATAAGAAAAACATCCTGCCAGTGTTTTAATAGCATATGCATTTTTTGACTCCAAGGAAATCTAATGATGTACCTATAATTTTATATTAAATTGAAAAGAAGAAAAAACACAAACCTGAAAATTTACTATTGGCCTCAGGCACATTCATGCATTTCAAGCTGTTTTGGATTTTGCCCCCAGGAGAGAGATTATGTAATTTGGGATGTGGGAGGTTGTCCGGTGCATTTGCTGTGACAGGATTGCACAGATGAGCACCAAACTGGCCAGTAGGAAATTCTGCAGACAGAGTGGACCTTGTTTTACAATCAATTGCTACAATTTTCTGGCTTGGCAATGCTACGAATTTCCAATATTAATGTGAGGCAAATGATATAAGTAGATTAAAAAGAGAGAGAGAGAGATTCCTGTTGACAGTAACTAAAGACAACCTATGATACTGGGAGCTCACATACCACATGGCTGATTAATCTTCAAGCTCATTTCATGTCAAAAAAAACAGAGCCAAGTGGGAACAGTCCCTTCCAAATGCAGACAGTCGCACAGAAGCCAGCAATCTAATGCAATATTATCTCATTAAGCAAAGCTGTTTCCTCTGATCAATGTTCTTGAGTAAAATAAAATGATGATCAATTTTTTAAAAAAAAATATAAGCTGGTGAAATTCAAGAAAGCTGTTGGCATACATTCAGCCTACACCATACCCTTGCTTTCTCAGCATGAGCTGTTTTCAGGAAAGATAGCAATGACACTAATTAATACTCATTACTCATTATGCTTTATTCTTTGAATTTTTTTGGCCTTACCAATATGTACTATTCAAGTTAAATATTTGCTTCAGGACTAGAGGAATTTTTCAGCTCAGTCCTAACACATGCTGTTTTCCTATCAGTGAAAGAAAGAAAAGGAGGAAAAAAATGGGATGTACTTTTAAGCCTCAGGGCATAAACTTCTTAAAGATTTAGTGTTTTGTTATGGGATTTATTTCAACATTATTTTCTATATTGTATAGTTATTACAAATAGGCAACACTGAAGTTATTATTATTGGTACTCTTTATTATCAGTACTACCTTTGGTATTGTTCTATTACTGTATTGGTACTATTCATAGTATTTTTAATATATGGTACTCTATGTGTTTAAAAACCATCAATGACTCTTCATTGCCCACTGTGTTAAGTATAAGATTTTCAATTTAGAGAATTGAATTTTCACAAATAATTCAGCCCAGTCCTACCTCACCAGCCTCTCCTTCTATTATTCTTTTGTCAGATCCCCACTAACTACACCAATCAAACTACATTCTAGGTGTCTCAGTTTATGAGCCATTTTTTACTTATGCTTGGCCCTTCTATTTTTAGTTTCCTTGACCTGTCAAACGCCCTATGTATAAATAATTTCTTCCACTTTACAATCCATGTAGAATTTTACACTTTTGTTAATAATATGCTTTCATAAAAGATAGCTTCTATATACTTGTGTCTGCTTAGTGTCCAACACAATTTGTCATATTATACTTGAAATATTTGGCAAATCAAAGCATATAATAGGTTAAGAACATTTTATACCCTCTATAAGGAGATTTATATCAATTAATGCATTTTCTTGGTTTTGATATATTTGTATAATGTAAATATTTACATGTAGTTATAGCAGCCATATTTTTCTGGTATATACCTAAGAGCATTCTCCTGGAACCTGCATATTGGAAGTCTCTTTAAATTTTGTAACTGATATTCTGATTTACTTTAATATTTTATCATGGTTTTCAGCATACACCTAATAAAGGACTGCTGAATCAAAATTGATTACCTGACAGCCATAGTCGGGGCTTGATATTGGGTGGAAAATTTTGTCTTAACAACTGCTAGTCAGTTATACAAGTGGAATTCCAACCTCTATCAGACTATAAACATGGCCTTTTCTCCATAACTGGTCTAGGTTGAAACTATGACAACTTTCATAGACAGAAATTTAATGGTAAACACTTGTAATTTTGTTGTCTTTGCATTTAGTGTTAGTTTCTTTTTCCCTCAGGTCTTTCCCTCAGATCTTCCTTGTATTCTGTGAGATCCTCCTTAATTTAAACACTGTTCAATACCTAACTCTTAATTTTCCCTTCTATGTTAAATGAATTCAATACACTCTATTCCTTACACCACAATCAGTACAATTCTGTTTAAATAGAATTAGTCACTGCACCTTTGTTTACATAATGCAGAATCCCTTTTGAAGTAAACTCTTGTGGCCCTACTGGGTTAGCTCAGTGGATAGAGTGTCAGCCCATGCACTGAGGTTCCTAAGTCCAATTCTGGTCAAGGGCATGTACCTTGGATGCAAGATCCTAGACCAGGTCAAGGCACATGCGGGAGGCAGCCAATCAATGTGTCTTTCTCACATCAATGTTTCTCTCTCTCTCTCTGTCTGCCCCTCTCCCACTAACTCTCTAAAAATCGTTGGAAAAATATCCTCAAGTGAAGATTAACTATAATAACAACAAAGTAAACCCTTGTGTATCTAAGGGTGTGTGACACTGAACAACAAATACTGTATGTATTTTACAAATATTTATACACATAATATCCTCACAGAAAAGTCTGATTCACATACTAGATTCTGTTGTGAGACTTCAATGGATGAGGAGAGTTAAGGGGCAGGAGTTTATAAACATTGATTCCTCCAGAGAGACACATAACAATAATACACCTTGATTGATGGCATAGAAATAGTAACAGAAATTGTACTCTTTTCTTGTTATTCTTTTTTTCCTCCAAACACTCAGAGAAATAAATAACCATTATATTGAAAACTAGCAAGCAGCCTGTGTGCCTGAGGTAACATTGCCATTTTATGATTGAACTTGGGCTATTTTTCATGTAAATATTCCTAAAATGGAGCTCTATATGGAGTAACACCTCCAAGATGGCTGAGCAGCATTTAGTACATTTCCTCTCCAAGACACAGAAAGGACTTCTGTTTGGAACCATTTATTTCCACATGACTGGTTTACGTATTTGAGCATAAGGACCTTATTGCTCTCTGAGAAAGAAATTACTCTGAAGATAAATAAGATGAATCAGTGTGAGATGGTTTCAGTGGAATAAGCAAGGGAATAGCCTTTATTAGTAGTATTTATTTTAGAAAGTCATTTGGAGTTTATAGCCAACTTCTGCCATAACCTCAAAAAAAAAGAAAAAAGAGGAATTATGGGATAGAGTACTTTCCTACAGAAAGACTGTATATTCTTTTGGGAATTCTAACCCTCAAAATGAGTTCTCTCCAGTACAATACAACAGCTTCCAAGATATCTCTAACTAATAATTTTCTGATGGCAGTTTACAGTTATCAACAATTGTTATGAGAACCCAAGATTGAGAAAAGCATAAAACTAAAGATATAATACTTCTTATGATTGCTAGGTTAATCCATAACATTAGGGATTATGTCTTCATAACTTTTCTTCTCAAACTCATGCATATTTTAGGAGAAAAATTAATAAAACTAAATAAAATCATGCAAAAAGTTCTTCAGAATAGGAATCAATTCTGTTATGATTATGGAGGTAAAAAGGTGTGGGGAGTGCTGAATTAACACACATGGAACCAGTTGTTATGTCCAAGCATATCCCAATAAGTTGAGGGTTACATTAAGCAAAGTTTGGTCACTTTCTCTCATGTAGGCTTTATTGGTGTTGAAAAGAGAAAAGGGATTGATACTAGGAGCAAATCAGCCCCTTGGCAGAACCTCACGTTACAGCATTTGAGCACAGAAGAGAGATTCTCGTTCTCAGCTTTTCTGCCCCAGAATTATTTTTCTTCCAGTTTAGTCATTTTTAGAGAAACTGATAGAGGCTAACCAAAGTTAGAGGAAACTAACATGTAAACTAGCCCAATCTAAGAATGTAAAAGGGCAATCAGTATTACTTCTCATAGAATTGATATTTATGTTTGTTCTCTAAGACAGTCTCTATACATATTGGGGTATTTGGGAGGCAAACTCAATAGTCAGAAATCGGTTGTGGAGGATGTCACTAGAGATCATTTGTCTTAAGAACTGTTTCACTCATTTGATGAAAACAATCATAACAAAATATGATAAAAATGATTTCCATCTATAACATCTGACCATCCAGTACATATGACGCGCACTGGCAATTTAAAAATAAATGTTGACTCACACATCTGTGGTACATATAAAGCTCTCACTGGTGCCAATCTAGACAGAGTAGGAATATTCCTACCTGAACCATTTTGGGATATGATCAATTATATGTTGCTTTCCATCAAGTTTGAAGAGCATGTGACGTTGAAGTTAAAGTAGGAAATACTTCATCACAAGGGAAATTAGTGGAGCACTCTGAAAGTGTTTTTAGTCTTAATGTGGAATACTGGGAGATATTAGAATAAGTATAATCAATTTATCAGTCATTGTTTTTATAAATGTTGTTTTTATATCATGCCTTTGTTATATTATGTTGTTAATATTTATTAATCAATTTATATACTATTTTCTTATACATTTTACTAATTTTCTTTAATCTCTGACACTCCTATTATAGAGAAAGGGTGACTAGTGATATTAAAATATTCCTTCTAATTAATTCCCTTTCAATGTTCATGAGTCCATGCTCTGGGCCACTAGTCCTTTTATAATTAACATATCAGAGGACAGGCCTTTGAGTGTCTCCTGCTCTTCAATCAGTGCTGGATAAAAAGTTGGATAAAATCTTACTTTTTGCTCACAGATTCTAGGATCCTTGCATATATCCAAACTTTTGTTAATATTAATAGGATTGTTCAGCCTCCTTTCTTTTCTCCTTTTCTCCAAAATCTATATCCTATATAATAAAAGCCTAATATGCTAAGTGTTCGATCATCCAGTTATCTGTTCAACCTATCAAAGTGTAATATGCTAATGATATACTAAGACCACTATGATGTGCACTGACCACCAGGGGTGGTCATGAATTTCATGCATCAGGCCTCTAGTTTAATTAAAATTTTATGAAGAAAAAATTTAAGCATAAATAAAAATATAGAAAATATAACAGATACCCATAATATATCAATCTTCCAGCTGAAGTAACTTATAATATTTTGTGATATTTGCCATAAAATGTGGATTTTGAATAGATTTCTTCTATCAAATTAAGAAAGTTGTTTACTACCTCTTATTTGTTAACAATTTTTTATCTTGAATGATCTAATCATTTTTCCACTTATGTGTTCAAGAGGTATGGCACTCTGTATTCAAGAGGTTTGGGTTTTTTTTTTTTACTAAGATAAACCTCCTAATTAGGTTTACTGCTATTCCAGTGTATTTAAATGTATATCTTGTGCACAATTCTGATTCTGCATTACATATTCATTGTAGAGTAGGTTGGAAATCTTCCTTTTGTTTTGTAGTCTTCATATTATATATACTTTATCTGCTTCTTAGAAGTTGAGTTTTGGGAAATGTTTTCTTAAAGTTTTTTGGCCTAAATCTTTTGGGAAGGTTATGAGTGCATATGTATGTGTGTGTGTAAAACAGGTTGGATAGGTGGTTGTGGATGAACTATGAACTATGGATATGGAAATTTAATAACTTATTATATTTCTTTATTAGTTATTGACTCATCTTTATTACTAAAAATTCTTCTAAAGTCAATTTAACAAATGCTTATGCATTTTAATTGTTTATTTCATCTAAATTGTCAAATTTATTGATATGAATCATTCACATCATTTTTAAAAATATTTTATTGATTTTTTACAGAGAGGAAGGGAGAGGAATAGAGAGTTAGAAACATCCATCAGCCGCCTCCTGCACACCTCCTACTAGGGATGTGCCCTCAACCAAGGTACATGCCCTTGACTGAAATTGAACCTGGAATCTTTCAGTCAGCAGGCCAATGCTCTATCCACTGAGCCAAACTGGTTTTGGCTGTTCACATCATTTTTGTTTTTAATCTTTACTTTGTAGATACTTAAGTTCAGGTTTTTAAACCATATATTGATTATTTGTACCTTTTCTCATTTTACTAGAAATATCTATATTTTATAAGTATTAATAAAACTTTTGGTTTTATTAATTTCTTTAGTGTTTTTCTATGTTTTCAATTATTTCTGTTTTTATATAAAATTTAGCATTTTATTTTCTCTGGGTTTATTCTGTTATTTTTCTAACTCTCTGAGTTGAATAACTTATATTTTTTTTGTATTTTTATTATATAATGGGTGCATGTAAGATTGTATCTTACCTCTGATTAAGATTTTACCCATTTTTTTATATTATGAATTTGATTTCCTTAGGTCTTTAAGTTCTAAGTATGTTATGATTTGTGTTGTAATTTCCTCATTTATATTTGTATTAGGAGTTTATTTTTATCTGTGTCTAAAAATTTTAAGAAATGCCAATTTGTAATATTATAATGCAAAGTTAAAAAACAGTGTGACATTTATTCTTCAACATTTGCTATTTGAATAATCTTGAACACTGTGGACCAGAAGACACATTTGAAGCTCTATAAACAATTAGGTACAAAGATAATTTTGCATTCTAAAGGTTAACATAATTTAGTTTCTGGTCCAATAGAATGAAGCATTGAACTTTTCTCTTTAGAAAAATAACATTTTTTAAAATAGTTTTTACTTACTATCAGGGTGGGAATGTATAGTTGTGGTGTAGATAAGTACTGCATAGAGTGGGAGAAAGTGAGCTTTAAGCACCAGGCAGTCTTGATTCACATCCAACTTTGATAACAGGGCATTGGGCAAGTAACTTGAAATCTCAATATTTGCTCTTTATTTTATCAATATGGAGCTTGCACCGTTTTAGTCATCATCTACTCTTGTAGAAATACATGCAGTGATTCATACATTGGTAGAACAACTGTGTGGAAAGATCATTTTACTAGGTGAGAAGGTTGGCCTTGTTCACGTCTTTGTGATCTTTCTCTGTGTGATATTATAGTGACATCAGAATTTGAAATGCTACTTTCCTAGACCAGGTACATACTTTCTAATAAAATTTTCTAGGAGAAGACTTCAAAAGGCAATTTTATCTCTACTTTGATATTTAATAAAAAATATACAGACTTCAGCTTTTCTCTCTTTTTCTCTAAGAAGGTGTTAAGAAATGAGTTTGGTGTGTTGTTCCCCCCCCCCCACTGTTGGTTATCTAAAATACTGAAATCTGCATTCCTTTCTCCCTTTGGCCAGCCATGAAATTAGCTATGTTTTTCTCACATACCAGTAAGAGACAGTATGGTTATGGTCCATTAAGCTCAGGTTTCATCAGCAACTATTGCTATTCTGAGGATATGTCTCCAACCCCAGATGGGCACAGGACTGTGAGTTCTGAGTCTCTGAGATGCTGCTGGTGGTGCTATGGAAACCTGGGAGGCTGACAGACATACCAGTTCACTTGTAAGGCCTCTGCAGTGCACTCAGGTTCTTATGAAACAGCCATGCAATGATGGTCCAAGAGCCCACAGGTGTGGCTAATTAACTGGTGTGTTCTCTGAGACAATCCAGGAGACAATGGGTGGAAGTGAGCATATTCAAAATGTAGGCACTTAAATGTTTCTCAGTGACCTTCTATGGAGGTTACAAGAGCAAAGTAAGGGAGCATTTTCTTCCCTTTTTCATTGGTATCCCCACTCTGGGCCTAAAGAGGGGAACAGATCTTAGTCTTTTCCTTGGTTTCAGAAAAAGATATTTTCATGAGCTTGCCATATTTTTGTAGTTGCTTTAAATAGCTGCTTTTGAAGTTCTGTGGAGATTTGCCTATCTTGGCAGATTCCACATCAGAAAGCATATGTCACTCAAAAATAGAGAGACTATAACTGCTTGAACTTTTTTCTAAGTGACTTATTTTAATGCATTGCATTTATAAATATAATACTATGGTTTTTATAGTCTCAAGAATGCACTATTTTTTGTGGAATATGGAAAGCAGAAATCAAGCAGTTTTTCCAAGATGAAGATTTATCTATAGCTTTTTTTTCTATAGCTCTTAAAGTAATATTTTTATTCTCAAGAAAATGTATTAAGAACAGCAGGATTGTGGGACCCCAGCAGAGATCGTGTGTGAGCAAATACATCTTCATTAGTTGTTCATGTTTATAACAAGCCTTGCTCTCATCAGCGGGCAGATAATTCCTGCTCAACCAAATGCTGCCTTTACACAATCATTCTTAGTTTCCAAGTGATCAAAAGGACATTGCATATTTATTTCAAATTTGTAATTTGGCTTACTGTGACCAGAGACATACCCAACTATGAATTTTTTTAATTCATGGATTATTTTTTAAAATTTGCCCAATTCTTTTAGGAAAAAAAAAAACAGCAACTTGTGAAATGGAGAAAATATTGAGCTCTAAAAGATAGGATGGGGAAAAGTAGAAGGAAAAAATAAATGAGTGATTGTTCTCTGTAGTCAATGCATTTATCTTAGAAGAAATAATCCTGAAGGGGAGAAATGTGGCTTCCTTTAAGCCCATGACAGGTGGCCAGATTTTTATCTAATATTAAAACTCATCACATGTGCCAGATGGGTGCCAGGATCCTGAGATAATATTAACTTTCATTTCATGGCAATGCTCTGCCACTAGTGGTTTACATTTAACAGAGTCTAGTTCTTCATCTCACCTTCAGAGCCACTGAATTCAAGGTTTATTGATCTGGTGTCAATCAAACATGCTTAATTATCTGAACCCTTGCCTCACCTGTTTACTATCCCTGAGAGAGAGCACTGTTAACCCTGAGAGCCAGGTGTAACTGGGCCAGTGTGGGTGGGACATTCGTGTTCATTGAGAGAGGTCCAGGCCATAGAGCTTCTAAGTCCTGGTGCTCACCTGCAATGCCAGTAAGTGGGCCAGAAAGAGATCCGGTAAAGCGGCACAGGCATCAGGAGGGGATGGAAGTAGTGATTCCACTGCTGGGGAAGATGACAGAACTGCTTTTTTTCCCCCCAATGATATTGCAATATTGGCATTTTATTTAAAAAGTGAACACAATTTATTTAACAAATTATCAAATTTCATTACTTAATGCTTCCCAAATGGTAACTTTTGAATGAAATGTATGTAATTCAAGTTATAAGAAATAAGAGTCAAACAAACATATCACTTAAATATAAATTATCAGACACTAAGTGGCATCTCTGGGCTCTGCTGTTTATTCGGACTCCATTCCTCTCCATCCTGGCATGATTGAGATCGCGGGGAGTGTGGTCAGTCCAATTTGCCTCAGATATCTTCCAGTCACTGAGTTCCCCCGGTGGAGCTGTCACTACTATTGCCTCTGGGTAACTTGCCTACTCTGGCCAAGTTTTAGAAGAATTGATTGTTTTGCTTGCTGTCTCCAAAGAAGGGAAGGTGCTCCAGCCAGAGAGGTCCCTCCCAGGACTTTTGAGGGAGGGAGGATAACAGGTGGCCAAGAGGAGCAGGAATGGCTTGCATTGATGACTTCAGGAAGGGGGGCTGGGCAGGAAGCGGGGGAAGAGGTTATTAGAGACAGAGATAAAAATAACCGAAAGTTGCTGACCAATGTCTCAAACGTTTTTGTTTGTGCATGACCACAATGAAAGTACCAATGTTTCAGTTTTTAAAAATAGCAACGTAAAAGGCTGTGGTTTTCAGTCATGGCTGCACATTGGGTAGCTTTCAAAGTATGGAGGCTTGGGTGGCCCCTCTCCTAAGGGATACTGATTCAATTGTTTTGAGTTGTTGGCTCTCTCATCAAACATTTAAAAACCTTCCCAGGAGATCCCATCATGCAGCCAGTGTTAGGAACTGCCGTTAAAAGTGATTTTGAAAATCAGTATTACAATCATGAAGTGGAAAATGCAGCTGTTACCTTTATGTTAACCAAAGAAAAATAGGCTCATTTTTAAGGAGCATCTTCCAGATGCTAGGCACTGTGCTGAGTAGTTCTATTACCTTTTCTCATTTTCATAGTAATACTCTAAAGTGAGGTTGTGAATCCTATTTAAAAGGTGAAGAAAGAGAAGCTTAGGAAGGAGAAATAATGTGCCCAAGATGACATTGTCTGTGGATTATTACAGTTTTTCCTCTTTTTCCCCTCATAGGTACCCTCCACCTAGCTCCCACCCCACCCGCTACCCTTACCCTCCCCCACACTGTCCTCGTTCATAGGTATATGATTTTTGTCCAATCTCTACCTGCACCCCCATACCCCTTCTCCACCCCCCCAGAGAATTGTCAGTCCACCTGCTTTCTATGCCTCTGATTCTATTATATTCACCAGTTTATTCTGTTTATCAGATTTTTTCACTTGTTGATAGATATGTATTTGTTGTTCAGAATTTTTATCTTTAACTTCTCTTCTTCTGCTGCTTCTAAAAGAATACCTTTCAATACTTCATATATTACTGATTTGGCAGTGATTATGAACTCCTTTAGCTTTTTTTTAAAATATATCTGTGAAGCCTTTTATCTGACCTTCAAGTATGAATGATAGCTTTGCTGGGTAGAGTAATCTACCAAAAAAGTATTCATCACTTTGAATATTTCTTGCCATTCCTGTCTGGCCTACATAGTTTCTGTTGAGAAATCTGCTGACAGTCGTATAGGTGCTCCTTTGTAGGTAACTAATTTTTTTTCTCTTGCTGCTTTAATATTCTCTCTTTGTCTTTTGCTCTTGGCATTTTAATTATGATGTGTTTTAGTGTGGTTCTCTTTGGATTCCTTTGCTTGAGGCTCTCTGTGCTTCCTGAGCTTGTGAAATCTATTTCTTTCACCAGATGGGGGAAGTTTTCTGTCATTATTTCTTCAAATAGGTTTTCAATATCTTGCTCTCTCTCTTCCTCTGGCACCACCATAATTCGATGTTGGTATGTTTGAAGTTGTCCCAGAGGCTCCTTACACTATCTTCATATTTTTGGGTTCTTTTTTTCTTTTTGATTTTCCAGTTGAGTGTTTTTTGCTTCTTTTTATTTCTAACTTTTGATTCTATGATTCTCTAGTCTGCTGTTGGATCTCTGTATATTATTTTTTTTATTTTAGTCACTGTATGCTTAATTTCTAGTTGGTTCTTTATAAGATCCTTGAGGTTCTCACTAAATTTATCCATATTTTTCTAGGAAATTGTTGAAAAACCTTATAACTGTGGTTTTGAACTCTATATCCAGTAATTTACTTTCCTCCATTTCTTTCATTTGTGAGCTGTTTCTTTGTTTTTGCATTTTGGCTGCTTCCCTGAGGTGATAGAATGTCTTTCCATGCTGGGTGTCCTATAGGGCTCAGTGGCTCAGCTTCCCCAGTTACCTGAGGTGGACACTCTTGGTGTACCCCTTTGTGGGATGTGTGCACAGTCTTGTTGTAGTTAAGCCTTGATTGTTGTTGATTTCACTGGGAGGAATTGACCTCCAGCCCAATTGGCTCTGAGGATCAGCTATATCTATGCTGGGAGAACTTCTGGGCTGGAGACTCCCTTATGAGACAAGACTTGCTAAAGCCTCTGTGCTCACCTTGAAATGGAATAGAGTCTCAGGGCAGAGCAGACAGCAATGGCTTCCAGTCAACCCTGCCCTAAGAAACCCCCAGATCTCAGTATCCCTTGGTAATCACTGCAAGCACCTCTGAGAGAAAGTCGCTCTCGAGTTTCACCTGCTGCCAGATAGTCCAGTTTCTTCCCTAATTAGTCTGGGTCCCCAGAGTCTTGCCCAGTACTGAAGTTTAGAGCAATCATGAGCTTTTGTCTCGCTCCAGATTGAAAAAGCCAACCAGGTACTCTGTTGCAAGCCCTTGCCACGCATGTATGAGTACCTCTGTTCTTCTGCCTTCTACAGCTCCTGTGAGTCCAGTGTGCTTTTCTCTTTCCTTCTAGTTGTAGAATTTCCACTCAGCCAGCCATTCTGTGGTTCTGGATGATGTTTGTTTTGTCTTTTAGTTGCAGTTTTGAAATTGTTGTGCAAGGCAGCAGTTTAGGTTTTACCTATGCCACCATCTTGGCTTCTCCTTGTCTTTTTTCTTATCTTTCTTTTTTGTATGTTTGTTTGTTTACTTGATTTCAGAGGGGAAGAAAGAGAGTGAGAGAGATAGAAACATCAATGATGAGAAAGAATTCTTGATTAGCTGCTTCCTACATGCCCCATACTAGGGATAGAGTCTGCAACCCAGGCATATACCCTGAACAGGAATCAAACCATGACCTCCCAGTTCATAGGTCAATGCTCAACCACTGAGTCATGCTGTCCAGGCTTTTATTCACTTTTCTTTAAAATGCAATTGTAAAGTGTAATTTATTGTGGATTGCTTGAAGACCTACATTTATTTGTGCCTTATATTTAGGGATAAGAAAATTAATATAATCTGTTCTAATTATCTAGATTATAATTTGTTCTAATTAATATAATCTGTAAAATTGCTCAAAATCAGGGGTCAGCAAATTATAACTTACTCTCTGTTTTTGCATGGCCTGTGAGATAAGAATGGTCTTTACATTTTTATAGGGTTGAAAAATATAAAAAAATATTTCATGATCCATGAAAATGATATGAAATTCAATGTTTGCTGATGACAAACAAAGTTTTATTGAAAGATAGTCACACTCATTTATGTATGGCCTCTGGCTGCTTTCTCATGATGGCAGCTAGATTGAATAATGGTAGGACTGAGACTATTTGGGCAACAGAGCCTAAAATATCTACTTTTTAACTATTTACCCCAAAAATGTTTTAACTTCTGCTCTATAGTAAAATAGAAAATCATAATGTACAAAACTGACATATAGTGTAGAGAATGCTTATTCATCTTTAAAATTTTATAACAACATAAAACAATTTGCAAGGTTCTTTGAAGGCATGATCTACCCAATGTATTTAAGTATTGGTTTAAAAGTCATTAGGTGACCCTGAGGGTTGGTGCATAGATAAATGTAAAGTAAAAACACTATAAACCATTATTTCCAAAAGATAAGTCATAGAAAAAGGTAAAACTTTTGCAAATAATTTTACTAGAAATTCATGATTAAATATGACTCCATTCATTTTTAGCTTTACTTGTAAGTTAAGTAAATAACTGAATAGTTCTTTTTCTGCTTTTGTTTTAAATTTTTGGTTCCAAAATTTCTATTTTTAAAAAATATTGGGGAGAAACCAAGATGGCAGCATAGGTGAATACCTAAACTGCTGCCTTGCACAACAATTTTAAAACTACAGCTAAAAGACAGAACGGACATCATCAGAGCCACAGGAAAGATGGCTGAGTGCAAATTCTACAACTAGAAGGAAAGAGAGGGGCTCATGGAGAGTCAGAGGAGCTGCAACAAGCTGAAGTATGGAGACACGCATGTGGAGAGGACGGGTGGCTGAGTGCCTGGCTGGCTTCCTCTAGTGGGAGGGAGACAGAAACTCCCAATTACACTGAACCCCAATTCCAACTGCACTGAACCCCAGTTCCGGATGAGACTCATACAAGGGGAGTCTGGACTGTTCGTGTAAAGCAAAGAGTACGCGGAAACTTAGGAAAGCCACCAAAGACAGAGGTCTGGAGGCGCATGCACAAGTGTGCACAGAGAGGACTGAATGCTGATTGTGCCGCTGGCTTTCTCTAGCAGGAGGAAGACAGAACCTCCCAACTGTGCTGAAATCCAGTTCTGACTGTACTGAACCCTAGTTTTAGGTGTGACCTTAGGGACGCAGACTCATATGGGTCCTTGGAGTGCAAGTATACTCAAGGGAGCTGAAAAGCCAGAGGTCTGGAGGCTTGCAAGTGTGAGTGTGCACAGAGAGGGCTGCAACAATTACCAAGGGACACTGAGACCCTGGGGTTGCATAAGGCAGGTCTGATGGGAAGCCAAGGCTGTCTGCCCAACCCTGAGACTCTGCCCCATCCAAGCTAAACACAGAGGCTTTTTCAATTTTGCAAGTCTTGTCTCTTAAGTCTGATTCCAGCACAGAAGTTCTTCCTGCTTAGACACAGCTGATCCTCACAACCAATTAACTTAAAGTTCAATCCCCCTCCACCCCCACAATGATACCAACAACAATCAAGACTTAACTACAAGGCTGTACATACAGTCCACAAAGGGGTGCACCAAGAGAGTCTACTTCAGGTAACTGGTGAGGGTGAGCTACTGTGCCATAGGGGACACCTAGCACATAAAGCTACTCTACTAACTCAGGGAAGCAGTGAAAATGCAGAGACAAAGGAGCAGATCACACACACACACACACACACACAAAAGGAGGAAAGTAAATGACTGGATATAGAGTTCAAAACCACAGTTATAAGGTTTTTCAACAATTTTCTAGGAAAAAGTGGATAAATTTAGCAATACCGAAGAGAAGATGAAAAAGGACCAACTAGAAATTAAACATACACTGACTAAAATAAAAATATTATACAGAGACCTACAGCAGACTAGAGGAATGCAGGAATCAAGTCAAAGATTTGAAATACAAAGAAGCAGAAAACACTCACCTGGAAAAGCAAAAAGAAAAAAGAATCCAAAAATGTGAAGATAGTGTAAGGAGCCTCTGGGACAACTTCAAACATACCAACATCGAATTATGGGGGTGCCAGAAGAAGAGAGAGAGCAAGATACTGAAAACCTATTTGAAGAAATAATGACAGAAAACTTCCCCCAGCTGGTGAAAGAAATAGACTTACAAGTCCAGGAAGCACACAGAACCCCAAACAAAAGAAATCCAAAGAGGACCACACCAAGACTCATCATAATTAAAATGCCAAGAGCAAAAGACAAAGAGAGAATATTAAAAGTAGCAAGAGAAAAAGAGTTAGTTACCTACAAGGGAGCATCCATATGATTGTCAGCTTATTTCTCAACAGAAATTATGCAGGCCAGACGGGAGTGGCAAGAAATATTCAAAGTGATGAACAGCAAGAACCTACAACAAAGATTATTCTACCCAGCAAAGCTATCATTCAGAATTTAAGGTCAGATAAAGAGCTTCACAGATAAGAAAAAACTAAAGGAGTTCATCAACACCAAACCAGTATTATATGAAATGCTGAAAGGTATTCTTTAAGAAGAGGGGGAAGAAGAAAAAGTTAAAGACAAAAATTCTGAACAACAAATACATATCTATCAACAAGTGAATCTAAAAATCAAGTGAATTAAAAATCTGATGAACAGAATAAACTGGTGAATATAATAGAATCAGGAGCATAGAAAGTGAGTGGACTAACAATTCTCAGGGAGAAGGTGATGAGGAGGGTGCAGGGAGAAACTGGACAAAAATTGTACACCTAAGGATCAGGACAATGTGGGGGAGGTAAGGGCAGAGGGAGGGGTGGGAGCCAGATGAAGGGGAGCTATGGGGGGGAAAGGAACAATTGTAATAATCTGAACAATAAAGATTTATTAATTTTAAAATATTGGTATATTCATCAATGTTTTTGAGAAATTTACCAATTCAGTAATACATTATCTTTGTTGTAGCAGCTATACCAGAATTCAATATGTGTTCCTTGGATCACATTCATCAGAACCATTATGGATGCTTATTTTAAACTAGAGCCCCGGTGTATGAAATTTGCACATGAGGAAGGCAGTGTCCTTTAGCCCAGTCTGTACCCTCTCCAATCTGGGATCCCTTGAGGGATATCCAACTGCCCATTTAGAATGGGCAGTCAGATACCCTTCTCACAATCCAGAACTGCTTGCTACCAACTGCCCTCCCCTGCAGGCCTGGGTCCACCCTCCCAACTGCTTCTCCTTGTTGGTCTGATCCCTCCCAACTGCCCCAACTACACACATGAACCTTTTATTATCTTCTGCCTGCCAGCCTGATCACTCCCTAACCACTCCCCCATTTTTGACCACATGGGGGCAGCCATATTGTGTGTTGGAGTGATGGTCAATTTGCATATTAATCATTTATTAGATAGGATTTGCTACAACAAAGGAAACAGAAACCTATCAAATAAATTGTGAATAATTGAAGAAGAAGAATAAATTATACAATGTAAGAACAATTACATGGTGTATATAGGACTAGTGCTGGGTTAAACTCAGTGAGGGGGCATTTACATTTTCCTTGCAAATGGGAAAAAAGAACCATTGGGTTCCCCTTCTCCCTTTCCTTTTCTCCAAAGAATTTCTAACCAGAAACATTAGCAGGCATCTATCTGTAGTTAAAGGCTTCTCCGTAGAGGATTAGAGGGCCATAATTTTTTTGGTGCTAAACTTAACGAAACTGCAAGTTTTCATTTGCTGGTACAATTGTCTTTCTGGAAACTTAGTAATATTTCCTAAATGAGTACCCTGGACTAGATGAAGAGGGAAAAAAAATTAAGCACTCCAAATATTTAGAGATAGGGCAACTAATGAGAACATTTCTTGATAATGCTCCAAGTCCTCATAATGTAAATTTCACTTTATTGCCTAAGATTTGGGGGGACAGAAATGTGAATAAGGTACCCCTACAAATCCATAAGGGATATCAGTCTTTCTTCCATTTCTATTCTCCATTTCCTTCATTCTCAGTCCTTACCCCATTTCAGTTATCCTCTTCATGGAATCAAATGTCTGGCTAGTCCTAAGGACTCATCTCTTTCTCTCTTGAAGGACTGTAGTTGGTGCAGTATTTCTTGCCAGCTGCCCCTTCACGCTGAGAAATGCAGATAGCATGCTTCTCCAAGTCAGCACAAGTCTAGAGACAATGTTTCTGCATCACACCAAATGAAACTGTGAAGAGTCAGAAATCAATCAGAACCTTCCTGCATTGTCTCAGTATGGGTTAACTCTCTTCCTTTGTGAGTGATTTCAGGAATCAAGAAAAAACTATTCAGGTTCTCTCTACCAATATGCTAATACTTGAAATTCTTTTGTTAAAGACTTAAATTTAGTATTACAGGCTCTGTTGAAAAACAATTTCCCTATGTGAGGTAATGCATAGCACATAGTTATCATTTAGATTTCAATGCGACTATGACTGCCAGATGTATTTTAAAAGTACATATTTATAGAAATCTACTGGGAGCAAAAAAGCATGAGAACCCTGTAATAAAATCTTGCTCTGAATATAAGTATCATCTACTTTTGCCTAGATACATCTCTTACTTTCGTCTCAATTTCAACTAACATTATTACATTTTGTCAAATATTAAAGGCCTTGCAAATAAATAAATATGAGATGAACTTTATCTGACTATGGTTAAGTTATAGAATCATTTACCTCATTATTAATAGCCTATTAATGTATGTTTATATTAAATAACTAATATAAAAAATGCATAATGTTTATACCTCTCTCATCCTATATAATAAAAGAGTAATATGCAAATCAATGGAACAGAAAACAACCAGTTGCTATGATGCACACTGACCACCACAGGATAGATGCTCAATGCAGGAGCTGCCCCCTGGTGGTCAGTGCTCTCCCATAGGGGGAGCACTGCTCAGCCAGAAGCAGGGCTCACTGCTAGCCAGCACAGTGGCGGTGATGGGAGCCTCTCCTGCCTCTGCAGCAGTGCTAAGGATGTCTGTTTGATGGCTTAGGCCCGCTCCCCCAAGGGCTCCCGGAGTGTGAGAGGGTGCAGACCAGGGGAATATCCCTCCCAGGTACTGGGCCTCTATGTATGTGTGTGTGTGTGTATGCTTATATATATATATATATATATATATATATATATATATATATATATATATATATGTATATATGTGTGTGTGTGTGTGTGTGTATATATATATACGTGTATATATATATACATATATATATATGTATATACACACATATATATACACACATATATATATGTATATGTATTTATATTGAGTTAAAACAGTACATGAGTACCCTTAACATGAGTTAAAACAGTAAATGGATTCAGCATTATCCATTTATAGACAAGTAAGAACCCATTACCCTTGATACCATTACCCTTCAGGAAATACAAAATGGAGCATGTACTAAGCACTTAAAATTTTGTACTTCCATCTAATGGTAACTGACAAAAATAATGTTTTTCAATTGTTTGATTTTACAGGCACTGTGAGAAGATAAATAGAAAAGTTCTTGGTGGTCAGGCAGCATCCATGACCAATTCAATTATATTTTAAGAAGGAATGGAAAGTACAGACAAAAGGGACACCAAGGAACCTAGCCCATGTACAGTAGAGTAGGCAAAAATTATCCAGGTTGGGACAGCTAGGGCATCAGCAGTATTTATATAGGAGAAATCTCATAGGACTAAAGGGTGGGTGGTTTATTTGAACGTATTAAAGAATATGTAGGATCAAAGAATTACCCCCATTTACTCTTTTTGCTAAGAGCATCGGCTAATGCCCATCCTTCATTATGGCTTCCCAGAGTCAATTTTCATGATGACAAAGAATGTTTCTGTGAGAAGTCATTTTGGGATATGAAAGAATTCCTTAATTTTTAGAGTGTCATTTGAAGGCCTAGTGATTAGGAATCTCAATATACTTTAATCTTAAACATATATGAAGTAAAGGATACTATCTACTTCCAGATTCAGAAACTTTCAGGGAGAAATGCTTAGTGGAGAGGGTAACTTTTTAAAAAGTATCTAAAGTTTCCTGTCTCCCATTTTCCCAGGCCTTTCTTATATAAATTTCTTCCAGGATAAGGTAGAACAAGTTCCTGAAAGAGATAACCTAAGATTCTTTTTCAATATTAAAAATATCAACCTGGTTCCATTTTATCTTCTTTTAATGTAATAAGAGAATTGCTTAACTTTCTCAAATATCAAATTTATCAAAAAAGTGAGCTTTTATCAACTATGGATAGGAAAATCAAGTATGCTCATAACTATGACTGACCATAACATTTATAAATTTACATAATTTAAATGAAGTGTATCCTGTTATTTTTTAGTTACCTCAGTGCTGGAAGAATCTAAGAGATCTTATGCATGCTCTTCCTTAGGCTTACACTGCTCTTGCAGAGGACAATAATGTGAAAAACCCATCTCTCAAAGAACTTCTCACAGATTCCATATACAACTATGACAATTTCTATTTTTTTATCTTTAAATTTCTGTCTTAAAACCATCATTATTTTGATTCTTGACTTGTGTTTGCTTATTTACTCTCACAATATAATAGTGATGACAGTAGTCCAATTTTCCTTTGAAAAATACTTTGTTCATGTATTCTTTCTTTCACTAATTTTAATTTAATTAAAAGCATTCTTTCTGAATTCAAATGGTTTTGGCTCTAGCACATAGTTTTGCTGCCTATGCATTTATTTAACAAATGCTTATTTGTTATGTATCATGTCTGAAGTTAGGTGCTGAAGATGCAGTTATAATTTTGGATTAGGTAGGATGGACTTTGGAGGAGTTGTATCTTTAAAAATATTTATGCCTGGTGACTCAGTTGATTGGAATGTCATCCTGTACACCAGAAGGTTGGGGGTTCTATTACTAATCAGGACACATATCTAGGTTGTAGGTTCCATCTCTGGTCTGGGCACAAATGGGAGAGAAATGATCTCTCTCTCTCTCTCTCTCTCTCTCTCTCTCTCTCTCTCTCTCTTTCTCTCTCAAGGAAAACATATTCTCAGGTGGCATACATACATACACACACACACACACGTGCCAATCCTTTAAGTTGAGGAAGAATTTCTGCAAGGAGCTAGCTCTCTTCCTTTTTGTAGTTGTAACTAACTTATCCTCCCTGCAGGATTCTGCCTGCTATAGAAGCAGCATTTCCTGACAGCTCTTACCTAACCAATTTGGTCATTTTGAGAGTCATCACACTGTTATAAAACAAACCCATAGGCCTGAGGGGTAGCCAAGTGGAGCTGTTCATGGAGTTTATAGGAGGAATTTAGGCACTTAGTCTGGGGTGTCCACATGGCATCGGAGAGGCTGGATAGAGCCTGGTTAGGAAATAAAAGATCATGAATGCAGGCCACCAGCCAGGTGTGATCAATAGCTCTCTATGCTATCAAGCTGAGGATCACATAAGGTAGGATTTTATTTGGCAGTCTAGTAGCTCTATTTACCACTTTAAAATATTCAGATAGATGCTATGTTGACTCCATTTATTCTCTTGCACTCTGCAAACGTTTACGAGGGGCCTGTTAATGCCCTCTCCTGCTCTGCTAGGCACTGCTGCCCTCTCACCAGCCCCCTGCCCTGCCGCTCTTCCTTGGCTGCTCTTGCTGCTTCTCTAAACCAGGGTATCTACCTCAGTTCTTCTCAGGGAGGGCTGGAACCCTCCTGGCATGAAGGCCATTTGGGAAGCATGCTTGGCTCCAGGTCTGTCTTTAATGTTCTCACCTCCCAGAGGGGAGTCCAGGCCACTGGGCATGTTCGTTTGAAAGACACATGGAGTGAAATACCTTTCTGTTTGAATATGCAGACTTCATGGGACTCAGGTTCCAGGGCAGCAAAGACAGAAGACAAATTCCCATAACAGATAGAATCACACTGTGAAGAGATCGAAGTTAAGTAACTTGCCTAAAGACATATAGAAATAAGTGGCAGAGCTACACTTGAACTTACGTTTCTAACATCAAATTAGGGCTCTGTATGTGAGCCCAGGCTGGCACTAGGTTTTATTTTATCAGCACTTAATGACTTCCTTTTGAGTTATTCTCTAATTGTTTTACTCATGTTTATTTGACTTGTCTCTTAGGACTATAAACATGTGAGGGCAAAGTCAAACATTTCCAGGGTATTATTTCACCCAGAGTACAGAGAATCATGCTGAGAAAATAGCAGATGCTCAGGATAAATTGTTGGATAGCATAAGCCTGGTCTTTGGGATAATAATCTGCTCTATCAAACATCAAAAGGCTTCAGAGTCAGAAAAACCTAATTCAATTCCCTGCAACACCACTTAGTATCTGTGGGGTCTTGGACAAATTGCTTAATCTAAATACTTGTTTGTTCAAGCATAGTAAAAAAAATGTACCTAGTGGAATGATTAGGATAATTCAAGGATATAACATAGATAAAGTATAGAAAGAATATAATATTCTCTTAATAGATATACTAGCTAGCATCATCATCCCTTTCTAATCAAATTTTAGAAATCGCCTATTACATTTTGCCATTTGACTAAACAGTCCATTTGCCTGATAACCAGGGACAAGAGCTCACTTTATGAATGGTATATGTGTCAGCAAGCAGCAGGCCCACTAACTCTATGAATATTTGAAGATGTTTACAACTCTAATGGATCCATTTCTTTATTAACAACAGTGACAAAAATTTAGTAGAAACCAGGGATATGTTGCATAGAATCCAATGGTCAGGAAGAGCTCAAGCATCTTCATTTCTGGACATAATGGGCATGGGTTCAGGTTGACTGAACTGGCATAAACAGAAGCTCTATAGCCAAACTTTGGCTTCAGCCCACTCAGTTTTACAAGGAAAACCTTCAGCAATACCGGGGGCATTATCTATAGCACGGGACCTCCCACCTTTTATCTTTAGTAGACACCTTCTCAGGATTTGAAATATAACACCATGCTTCTCTATGATCTAAAAACTACTCCTTGTTTCCTATTTTTTGAGAAATAAGATACAAAAACATTTTTTATTACAAATGAGATCCATAGGGGTCCATTTTGCCATTTCATCATATCTCTTGAAATTAACACTTGTATAACACCTCAAAGTCTTTAAAAAGAAGCACTGTTTAAAGATAAATTTTCCTGCATTTCTACTGTGTAAAATGTATTAAATTTGTTTGAAACTTTCTTGAGGACAGAATCCCTGTGTTTTTCCCATTATATATAGCTCATTGCTTAAATACATGCTGTGAAAACCATGGCAGGCAAATGATCCCGGACCCTTCCCCATCATGCTTGCTTATTTTCCACCAAACAGAGAATTTTTTTTTGCATTTGATACAGGCCACAGATAGGCCACCTGCCAGTTGAAGAAACCTATTGAAAGAATTGACTGCAGTTCAGCATCTATCTGTCAGCTCCAGGTATGTTGTGCAAAATAAAAGGCTTAGGTAGTCAGCAGACAGAGAAAGTACAAATGTCTTTGTTTGTTGGCCGAAATAAAATGTGTCTTGTCATAGGTGTTGCTACCACATATGAATCGCCCCAGCTGGGGAACATGGTGCTCTGTGCTATAAATATTGTTACAATTGCCCTGCACTGGCTTGAGAGTTCAGTATAGATAAGGACTCTTATGAAGGATGCTGAGTTGTTCACCCTCCTTTTGGATGCTTTGCAATCTGTGCATCACCAACTAATTACTTCCCTTTTCAGTCCCCAAAAGTCTAAAAAAAACTTCCAGATATTTCAGGAATACAGTTGAAACTCCTTTCTCTTTTCCCTGAACACCTAATCCTTTTATCTTTTCCACTATATATAGTGTTTGACAGCAGTCACAGCTTCCCCCGGCTAGCTGCCTGTCTGGTGGAATGAAAGGTTGTCTGGCATCAGCTGCTGGTAGGCAAACATCCAGGCCATTTCAGCTGCAGGGACAGAATTTTGTGCTGTGATGCTATTTTCATTTCAGGGGACACTTTCCAGTAATCAAGTTGACAGTCTTCTCAAAGTTACATGCAGACCACAAGAAAATTGTTCTGTTCTGAAGACGGAACAAATATTGGTGCTCACCATGGCAAAATAACAGATGTCTTATAGCACATAGTATATCGTTTCACAATTGTTTGCCAATCCTTGCTAATCACAAGACCAGACTGAAGTCAAAAATAGGTTCCCATCATACAATTACAAGGATTAGTTATTTAAGCAGACTACATTGTGAACTCTATCTGCAATAATATTTTATATTTTCGTCCAACAAACATTCATTTACCATCCAAAAATACGTCAGATGCTGTTCTAGGTACTTGTGCATATAATGATGAGCAAGAGAGGCAATCAGACAAGGTTCTCAAAATAGGATGTCCAATTAAAATTTTCTTTTAAAAGGAACACATCATTTATAAAGCTTATTCAGAACATTAAAATAGGGCAGGAGACTGGTGCTTACTATAGATTGGTAGTCTGCAATAGTCCAAAATGTAAATCTTTAAAAGGTACCAGTAAATTGCAGAAAGTATAAGAGATGGTTCCAGGCAACATGTATAGCTAATGAAAAGGCTTTTCAGGAACAGTTTGGTAAATAGATTTGTATATTTTTTTAATATTAAATGACAGAGAGGCAAAGCTGACTGTGGATATGTGAAAAGAGAAAAGGGGATCGCAAAGCAACTGGGTGGAAGCAATTCTCTTTTTTTATTGATTTTTTACAGAGAGGAAGGGAGAGGGATAGAGAGTTAGAAATATCGATCAGCTGCCTCTTGCACACCCCCTACTAGGGATGTGCCTGCAACCAAGGTACATGCCCTTGGTTGGAATCAAACCTGGGACCTTTCAGTCCACAGATCGACGCTCTATCCACTGAGCCAAACCAGTTTTGGCTAGAAGCAATTCTTTAGGTACATTTCACAAAATATAATTTTAAGAACTACTAATAACTAGGACCAAGATTACCCAGTCTTATTTGAGATGAAGATTTTATTGGTCCTCTATCTGAAAAGCTTATCCCAGTATCTTACTTTAGATAGAAGCTTATTTGCCTTGGAAAGCATTAATTATCCTCTTTGGTATCTGTTTTTAGTGTGTGGCAGTTGAAAAAACTAATAAATATTGTGTGTTCAGGTATTATGGATGATATCAGTGAGTAAACAAATGTGAAAAATCTGACTTTTTATCCCAAATTGCAAATCTAGACCAATTGAAAGATATGTAGAATGTTGTGTCTTAATCTGTACCATTTTGTCATTCTGAAGAACTTGGAGATAAAAATTTAAGGAAGAAAGAGGCATATGATTGAGAATATTACTTAAATTTTCTCTAGATTTTTATTTTACAGTGTTTGGAAATGAACATGCCATAAAGGAGACTGATGAATTGTAGTAACTAGGGTAATAATTTGATTTTCTTTTGTGGTCTCATACTAGTAAATATGCTTATTCCTGGAGGACTAAATAATATTTTGTAATGAACAGTAGAACATGCTTCAGATTATCCCTCAGGGAAGCATACTTTTAAAAATAGGTCATATTAGCCCTGGCCGGTATGGCTGAGTTGGTTGGATGTTGTCCCATGTACCCAAAAGGTCATTGGTTTGATCCCCAGGTAGGACACAAGCTTGGGTGCAGGCTGCATCCCCAGTGAGGGGGCCTATAAGAGGCAGCCAATTGATGATTCTCTCTCTCTCTCTCTCTCTCTCTCTCTCTCTCTCTCTCTCTCTCTCTTTCTCTTCCCTTCTCTCTAAAATCAATTAAAAAAAACATTTTTAAAAAAGATCATATTTACTGAATTTGTTTGACTTTATTTATAAAGGGGAGATTTTATTTCAGGCAATTTGGGGGGTTTCAATATTTTTCCTGGACCTAACCTATCACACACCCCCTAAATTTTTCTGCAAATCATGACTATTATATTTGGGAAGGTTCCTTTAAGAAATGGTCTGAGAAATGCAATTAGTCTTTTTTAGTTAGAGAAGTAGCTTAGGGGATTTTCTGTAATCAAGGTTTGATAAGACAACTGAAGAAAAGTTTTTACATTTAAATGACAAGTGACAGCTAAAGAAAGACAGCTTAGATCCCTATGCCTATCCGCAGAAGCTTAAAGCACAAATAGATAAAATAATTCTGACTGAAGGCCATATTAAGGAACCTGGCTAAGGTGGGAACTATATTATGAAGTCTGATCACAGACTTTATGTGGAAGATGAATTTCATAGATAAAATGTGAATTGTACAAAGCAGTCTATCCAACAGGGGAAGAACTTCACAGTACTTAGAGATTTCATTTGGAAAAAATTGAAAATATTGGGGTATTTCAATTTATTAGTAAGTGGTAGATGAATGGCAATAAGGTAAAAATATTTGGTCTCAGGCATGTTTGTTTGTTTTTATTGTTGTCAATCCTCACCCTACAATATTTTTTCTATTGATTTTTAGAGAGAAGTGGAGGGGAGACAGTGGGGGGAGGAAGACAGAGAAAAACATTGATGTGAGAGAGACACATAGTTGGTTGCGTCCCACACATACCTGGACCCAGGGGCTGGGGAAAGTCTGCATTAAAGTCTGTGTCCTTGACTGGGAATTGAACTGAGACCCTTTGCTCAGTGGGAAGGTGTACTAACCACTGAGTGAAATTGGCCAGGGTGATATCAAGTAGTTTTATTGAGATAAAATTATATTAAATTTTTTTCAATAACTTTAGCAAAATAATAGGGAGTTCAATTAATTGTATTATTTGCAAAACACAGTGTTTCAGTTCTGGATTGGCAAGGCACTAAACATTTGTGAACATTTTTAGCCTCTGCTGAATTTTGACTAAAAGAGAATAGGTATTTTGATACTTTTTTTGTTCTTTTTATTTGGCCTCTGACCTTTCCAAAACAGAACTGTCAATTGAACTGTCTTTTCTAGTTGAAGGGCCTGTACCTGAAGAAATATAACAACATGAGCAAAACAAGGTCCCTGCCCTTAAAATGTTCAATCTAAAGGTCGACCTGGTGTCAACCAATCAGACCTGAGGAATACAATACTTGAAATGAAGGAATCAACAGCAAATTAGCTAATACAGAAAAACAGATCAGCAATCTGGAAGACAGACTAGTGGAAGTCATTAAATAGAAAGGAAAAAAGATTGTTATAAAGTGAGGATAGTTTAAGGGACCTCTGGGATCACATCAAGCATTTAAACATTCACATTATGGGGAGCCCAGAGATGAAGACATAGAAAGAATCAGAAATTTTATTTAAAAAAATAATGGCTCAAAACTTTCCTAACCTGGGAATGGAAATAGACATAAAGGTCCAGGAAGCACAGAGAGTTTCAAACAAGATGAACCCAAAGAGACCCACACCAGGCATATTGTAATTAAAATGGCAAAGGTTAAAGAGAAAGAAAGAATCTTAAAGGAGGTAAGAGGATAAAATGAATTATATACAAAGGAAACCTCATATGTTTATCAGCTGATTTCTAAGGAGAAACTTTATAAGTCAAAAAAGAATAGTGGGTTTTGTTTTTTTTTAAGTGCTAAAAGAAGGGAACCTAGAACCTAAAATAATTTACCCAGCAAGGTTATTATTCAGAATTGAAAGAGAGAGAGAGAATTTCCTTTACAAATAAATACTAAAATCTTCCATCATCAATAAACCAGCTTTAGCAAGAAACATTGAAGGGTCTTCTTTAAGCAGAAACAGACTGGCCATAACCATAAATAAGAAAATATAAGAAAGGGAAAAAAAATAACACCAGTATAGCCAAATATAAGGACAGCAAATCAGACATAAAAACCTATTATGAAGGTAAAAAGAAAAAGAATTAAATTCCATTCAAACTGCAATAAGTAGTTATGAGATACATACAACATGATCTAAAACATGATATTAATAATATCAAGCATAGATGGGAGTATGAAATGTAATCTTTATAATATATTTAAACTTAAATGCCTATCAGCTTAAAATAGACTGCTATAGGTATAGAATGATGTACATAAACCTTACAGCAGTGGTTCTCAACCTTTCTAATGCTGCAACCCTTTAATACAGTTCCTCATGTTGTGGTGACCCCAACCATAAAATTATTTTCGTTGCTACTTTATAACTGTAATTTTGCTACTTTTAGTAATCATAATGTAAACACCGCTGTTTTCCAATGGTCTTAGGTGACACTGTCATTAAATCCTTCTGGCATGGCTCAATTGGTTGGTTGCCTTTTGTCCCATGCCCCAAGAGGTCACCAGACCCATTCTCGGTCAGGGCACATGCCCTAGCTGTGGGCTCAATCCCCAGTGGGAGGCAGCGTGGAGGAGGCAGCTGATCAATATTTCTCACTCTCTCACTCTCTCGCTTTCTCTCTCTCATCTGTGTTTCTATTTTTCTCTCCCTTCCTTTCTCTAGAATTAATAAAAAACATTTTTAAATTGGAAATATTTTTAACAACTGTCATAAATTAGATATCAAGAACTTTCCCTATAAGCTTGCCTCATAGAATCACCTTCATTTGGTTGTGTTATATATTTATCCAGGTACCATCTCATGAAATGACCAAGAGTTTCCTGTAAATCCCAGCATAATGTCCATTGGCCAAATTTCTTCTATGCAATCCCAAATGAAAATTTAAGTCTAGAAGTTATAATTGGAAAATCTTTGTCTTATGTAATTAAATGGTGAGTTTCCCACCACATTTCTCACTATTGAATATAAACTTACCATGTTTGGCCTTTTATCTGGCTCTCAAAAAGTCTAGAGACAGACTTCCAAGTTCAGTCATATAAACATCATTAACCACTATAGCTGGTACCTTTGAATTCCTGTGGTGGTGGTTGGTGGCAGGGGGGTGCAATGGGGGGGAGGGGAAGAGCAGTATTTTAGTTCTTATTTTCCTTACCTGATTTATTAATCTCCATTCCAGTGCCATCCTTTTGTATACTTAATACATAGCTTTTAAAGAATTGTAGGATAAATTCAGGAATTTTTAAAACTTAATGTTCAGGCTGCCTTTATCAAGTGACTATCAAGCCAAAAGAACAGAACTAAGGAAATTCCAAATCAACCACAATAAAAGCAAAACAGAACAAAACAAAAATGCAGTGCAGCCATGAATTAAGGGGTGTTTTTTTCCTTTTTTTACATTTGTTTATGTTGCCTAACCTTTCATGTAAAATTTGAAATAAATCATCTATTTTCAATACAGTTAATTTTCATTTACAGTCAAACAGATTTAGTTAATAAGTTAAAAATTACCTAAATTATCTTTTCCTTTGGTGGGTAAAGTCAAACATAGTTTTCATTTTTTTTCAGATGGTGTAACTATTCTTAAAATCTTAGCATGAGGCTTTTATAAAGAGACATCTTTGCAGACAAATATACATTCACTTTTTCCTCACGGGGATGCTCTTCAACTCACAGCAGGAACCCTGATTTCTTTTATCTTGAGCAGTTTCCTTAGCTCCCAAAGGGAAGATGGTGCAAGTTGGAGCCAAGGTACTATGATTAATGAACATATCTTTTTCCATGTTACAACCCAAAATTGGCATTTCTATCAGATAAACTGTATTCAACTCACGAGGAAGAATTGGGCTTAAAAAAAAGATTTTTATAAAGCAAAGAAGGCAAATTGGTTCAGTTGGTGGTTAAAATTCTAGGCAGGCTAGCAAAGAGAACAAAAAGACTCTGATTTTTGTGTGTGTGGTCTTCCCTTCTATATTCTTTGTCTTAAAATTATTCAGGAAATTTACTTGCAACAATTTGGTATCGTTAAGGGACTGAGAGCAGGCACTAAGAATCAGTCAGTTCCTTTCCCTTACAATGAAGAGCTCCCTATGTGTGGATTATTGTACAAGTTTTCTCTCCTGTATTTACTGCTCTGATGTCATGAAGCACTTGCTAGCATCTCACTTAACCGACATGAGCCACAGCAGTGGTAAATTTAGGCTCACACCATGTGTTGTGTTTTGCTGATATTGTTCAAAGAATCATATTCTGAACATCATTCAACTCATCACAGCAGAAGGCCAGACTGTAAGGAAAAATCAAGTAGGAGATGACTTGGGTACCCAGTGTGATTGGTACCTACTTGGTTCCTGTCTTGTTTTACTAGTATATCTTCTCTTTTAAGAAAAATAATCAGAGTAGAAAATAAAGAGAAAGAATGCCCAGAAGGTTGAAAAATGACAACATATTCCTAAGGACTTCTATATTTCAGTAATAAGGCTTGCTTCTCTATCTTAGGTTAATTCACTATGTCTACTTAAAACCAACAAAACGACTTCAACTCCTTTCATCTTTCCTTTCATGTCATAAAGGAGGCCTCCCCTTATCATCCTATCTAAGAAAGATGAAATATGCTAATTGACCCTCACACCAACGCAAAGATGGCAGCACCCACAGCCAACAAGGAGGGAATATGCTAATTGACTGCCACACCCTCAAAGATGGTGGTATCCATAGCCATAAGATGGTGGCACCTAGACCCCTCAGCCCCTTCGGGGCAGCAGGTGTATAGCAAGGCTGGGCCTGCCCCCAGGTGGGCCTGGCCACTCCCTGCACCTGCCTCCAGAGGCCCACAGTTCTCTCAGCCCCCCAGCCGCCCAGGGCAGGCCCAAGGTGCAGGCAAGCCTCAGATAGTGGCTCACCAGCTGCCCAGGGCCACCTGAGGCTTGTGCTACTGGCAGTGGCAACAGTAGAAGTGTGATGTGGGCGTGCCTTCCCCTCACATCAGTCGCTTCCCACCCCTGATGACACCCGGGCTGAATTTTCATGCACCGGACCTCTAGTCCTATATAAGATTACAGCCTCACCCCCTGTCTTATTTCCCTTTCTGTACTCCTTTTTTTTTTTTTTTACCATAGTAATCACCTTTTTACACACTACCATATTGTTTGCTTTTTATTTATTAGGTTGCATATAGTATATAAGCTCATGAGGTCAGCGGCCCTTTTTGGTCCATCATTCTGACCCAAGTGCCAAAACAGTGCCCAGAATGCAGTAGGTTTCCAAAGATATTTTTTGATGGATAAATTGATTATTATGGTCTTAAAATAGATTTTTAAAAATCTCTACTGCAAAATAACAATTCAAATTATTTAATGTAGCAGATGAAGAAGCAAAGTGTGTCTAAAAAATGTTATTGGGATTGGGTTTAGATTAAACCTTCCTAGTGACCAAAAGCAAAGAAACTAAACTGATAACTGCAAAAACAAAATCCCATAAAACTAATAAACAACAAGGGTTGACAAAATTCTTCCCTTGTGCTGCCATGGTGTGTTTTATCACAACTGTTGATTTACATTGTAAACTCTTCTACTGAAAATGATTTTCATGGAAGCATCTCTAGTTTCTAGTTTATTATATGAACTCATTAAAAACAACATCAGAAATATCCCCAAGACCACAGAAATCCAAAAAAAATAAAATAAAACTCTATAGCATGCACATAATTTATATATAACTATAAATAAGAAAGTACATATGAAGCTATTTTCACTTTAATATTAAGAACTAATGCTTTAAAAATACTACTGTCTAATTTCTTTATGCAACCAGCATTTGAAATTAAATAGTCATAACATAATAGCATCCTGACACTTTATATGCAAGTGTTAACTTATTATGTCAGTTCTGATTTCCTACAGAAAGACTTCAATCTCGAGTGAAGGGGCAATAGCATCCAGTGGAGATCTTCTTTAATTACTATTTATTTCACAATCTAAAGAGACTCTCATGTCTCGTGAAGCAACCAACATTTTATTTTGACAGTTGTTTGAATTATAATAAACAATAGGAGGCTCTTACACATTACACTTATGGTTTTGGAGAAGCAATCTGTTAAGAAATACATTTTGTATAGCTTCATTAGAATTCAGTGGGGCCACTACAAAAGAGAAAATAAAAGGATTTGATAGAAGATAAAAAAGTCACTTCATATTTAAAGTAATGCTTTTGCTCTTTGATCCAACTAAGGATTCCATCTCTTTATATTCCAGTCTTCCCACCTGCGATGAACCTCTTATTTCACTGCTAAGTTAAGCCTTCTTGACTTTTCAATCATCCTTTAATGTTTTCTAAACAATAAAATAATTCATTCACCAATCAATTAATTAATTAAAATAATAATATGGGGGGGTGTGAGTGTACACATGTGTACACATGTGTGAGTTTTGGAACAAATATTGTGAAGGCTCCTGTCTCTCTCTCTACATGAAATTTTTCTTGGAGGTACGTGGCAGGTCATATTAATTACCCTATGGTGACAGGCTGCACTGCCACTTCTCAAGCCTGTCACCCAATTAGAACAAGTGAGGTAGGATTTGGCGCTCTCTTTTGTATGTATGGGGCTTTCTCTGTAACACAAAAGCAGCCTGCCTTGAACTCTTATTCCTCGTAAGAATTTAATCTTTCCCCTTCCCACCCTCCACTCTTCCACTACCAAAGGATTTGAGTACATGGTAACTGAGGCAGCAGGCAAAAGTGATCAGGAGACACCACACTCTGCATAAGACCTGGCTGATGTGTCACGCTTGCTGTGACTGGTTCATTCTTGCCTTAGCAATGATGTTCTTAATCTAAGACCAGAGGCCCTGACTGAGTCTGGATGGACTACAGTGGATACATGAGCCTTGTGAATTTGTACAAACATTTTGTGGGAATGTGAATTTAACTAGAGGCTTTTCAAAATGCCCCAAAGGTCACTAACTATGGCAAATTAGCTTTCTGTCACCTCATAAAAGTATATGTCTAGTTTGCCCACCCCATCAGTTTTACAGTCCTGAATAACTGAATTCTATAATTTTTGGTTCAAACTGGAATTACTCTCTCCTTTTACCCCACTCCTAACACCATATCAGTTCAAAATACTTGGTAGGTGGCTAGCTATGACAAAAAATAATATGAGACAATATTTAGGAGTACTCTTTTGGAGATAAGCAAAGCTAGACTTAAGAACCAACTGTACCACTTTCTACCTAAGTAGTGTTGGCCAAGGTACATAGCCTATCTATTCCTAAGTTATAAAATGGATATAGGAAGTATACCTATCTCATAGGGTGATTGTGAAGAATCTGAAAAATGTATGGAAAAGTATATGCTTGGATCTCATGATAAAGTACACACTTCAGAGTAAAAATAATACCTAAAAATATATTGATGGACTCATTGATTGATCCACCCCCTGTATTTCTCACCTGCCTCTTCCATATCCTCAATAATACTCAAAAGACAGAGAAGAAATAATAGCCAAAGACTGGATCCAGATAGAAAATGCTCCCCTGTACCTACAAAGCCTTCTGGTCCTCCCACATGAAGCAGAAAAAGAGACTCTGGGGACTGAGCGCTAGATATTTAGAAACACATTTATGCTTTAACTGCCTTTTACAAACTCAGGTTCCCTAGATTGGGTCCCTCTTTATTTCAACCATTTGTAATGTAAAATGTTATTCCTAATGTATTGTGCACACATTTAGGGCAAAAAAAAAAATAGAGTTTAATTTAGCTTGTTTTGCAGCATTTTCTTATATTAAGATTTAAACAGTCACTGGGTTCCCATACTGTGAGAGGTAGATGTAAGTATTAAATATCACTAAGTGTTAATAAGTATTCAAATATTTCTAGAATAAAGGTAAATGAGATCATTTTTGTGATTAATAACCATTACTTTTTTGTTTAATTTATCTTTATTGTTGAAAATATTACAGATGCCCCCCTTTTTTTCTCATTGACCCCCTTCATTCCTCCACACTTGCCCCTCTCTGGCCTCACCACATTATTGTCTGTATCCATGGATTATGCATATATGCATATAAATTCCCCCGTTAATCTCTCCTATCCAGCCTCCCCATTCCAGCCTTCCTTCCGAGATTCCTCAGTCTGTTCCATGCTTCTATGACTCTGGAACTATTTTATCAGTTCATTTTGTTCATTAGATTCCACATATGAGTGAGATCATGTGATGCTTATCTTTCTCTGACCAATAGCCATAACTTTTTTTTTTAACACAAGATCTTCTTTAAATGTCAGCATTATTGGAGAACCCAGGTGTCTCTGTGTTTAAGAGAACTGGAAGGAGATGTTTTCAGCTGGATGGTTCAGCTTCCATATTCAACTGTTTAATGGGCAGCTCTTCAGGCCAAGCACTCTATCTAGGTCCTTGCGCTGTTGCCAGTGGCAGGTGTCTCAACCTGGCCACAGAATTCCACTGCATCTTCAGTTCTGAAGCACCTTGATTGCAGGTACTTGCTCCTTTAAAAAGGCAACCATCTTTTTTTTTTTATCCTAAGACTGAATTTTCAAGGTATAGATGTCTATATAGCCTCATAGTACCAGGCCTGCCTGATGCAGAATGTGAAGTATCCCAATTATTTGATGCCATGCATCTGTAATGCTAATAGAAGCTCAAAAGCAAAGAAGGACAGAGAAGAACTGCCTCTAACCATCTGTATTAAAAGTCCCCATCTAGCTATTTAAACTACACTGAACCTTGTAGTGTTGGTAATGTCATGGGAGGAATGTTGTTATAACACACTGGGCATTTTCTGGTACTGAGCTGTTTTCCTGAGGAGCTCCCTATCACCGGACATGAAAAAGTGGCCCAAACTAAGAGTCAGGAGACTTAATATGAAATTGAGCAAGTCATTTTACTTTTCTGAGTTCTAGTTTCCCTGTATATAAAATTAGAAGGTTGGGCCCTAACTGGTTTGGCTAGGTGGATAGAGCGTCGGCCTGTGGATTGAAAAATCCTAGATTCCAGTCAAGGGCACATGCCTGGGATGTGAGCTCAATCCCTGCTAAGGGGCATGCAGGAGGCAACAGAAACATGATTCTCTCTCATTATGAATGCTTCTATATCTCTCTCCCTCTCCCTTCTTCTCTGAAATCAATAAAAATAAACTTTTTAAAAATAAAACAAGAAGGTTGGTGCAGATGATTTTAAGATTCTTTAAAATTTTGAGTTGGCTGTGTAGGTGTGTGATCATGTTTATCTTCCTTTAGTGAATTTTTCTGAGTGCCTATAAGAGAAAGTGATGGCACTGATATCCCTACATTATTACCATGTCATTGTTATCATTTTCTTCCCTAAGCAAAAAACTGTATAATTTTAAGAGGTAAAAAAATGACCTCATAGAAGGTAAAGCAGCAAAATCATTATTTGTTTTAGATTAAGCAAATAGCCATTAATTGTTTAACATTTTATCCTCCTATTCCAATTTGATGACGTGCGTGTGTGTGTGTGTGTGTGTGTGTATCCAGAACTATCTGATATAACCATATCTGGATATGGTTACCATAATGCTATGATGCTATGTGTTCAGACTGTGGCATAATCTAGTAGGAAACAGCATAATATAATTCCTGAACATGTGGACTCTGGCCTGGTGGTGCCAATGGAACTCATGGAGAGCCTACCAAGGTCCTTTTGTGGAATTGGTATTATCCATAAAAAACAGGTGCTTATGATGACTGTCTACACAAGGAAAGAGTATGCCTTAAAATAAAACACACATGGAAGTAATAAAGAGAGAGGGAGGGAGGGAGGGAGAGACCTGGTGATTACTCCGTGCCTGACCCTGGCCCATTCCGGGGTGTTCCCAACAATATGAACCTGCCAGTTCCCTTTTTAGCCCAAGCCAGCTGAACAGAATATCTGTCACAGAGAGTTCTAGTACAATTCAGCTCACAGTTTTGACAAGAATTGGCCCTCCACAGAGCAGTAACAATAGAATGTTTTCTTCAGAGTTATCTTGAATAGGCTGCCTCTCCTAACAGGAAAGTTCTTAGGTAACATAGTTCATCCACAAACTATTTGCTTTGTAGTCATTTTTTATACTAGTCTGTTCCTCACATTATCCTGCTCCTGGTGGATTGAAAGCTTTTCAGGGGCATTCCAGATTTAGACTCAGAGCAGCTCCATTTGGGGTCTGGGAGCTGTTCTTATCCACTGTCATTCTTTTCAGCCTCAGTGGCACCCTCAGTTTAACGTGGCCTTGTCACCAATGCGTGTATAAAAGGTGGAGGAGAGCAGACTCGGGACCGGAGCAGTCATATATCTAATGATCAGAAGCCCTCCCTGACCTGTCTGACTTCCTCTACACAGGCACCCAGTGCTGACATTGTTTGGATCCAGGACTAAAATAATACATCAGGCGCCTTTCTCTGGGAATAGAAAGAGACATACTATAGCCTATTATGGCTAGATAGAGCTAATTACATGTTTTTGAAGAAAAACGCTAAAAACTGTTGTATGAGGAATTTAACCCAATCCCTCAAGCAGCCTGGTGCTGGGGATTGAATTAGAGAGGTATGGTTCAGAAAAGGCAGCCTTCTAATCAGTCCGAGCCAGCAAGAGCCATAGAGTGAATGTCAGACTAAGAAATGGTTTTTAGCCCAAGGGACATATGCAATGTCTGGAGTTATTTTGGTTGTCACATGGGGAGGGGGTTGCTACTGCCACTAGTGAGTAGAGGCCAGAGATGCAGCCTAGCATTTTACAGTGCACAGGACAGTCCCTACGATTACTGGTCCTAAATAGTGCTGCAGTAGAGAAACGGGGGTTAAAGTCAATAGTGACACCTGGAAAAGTGGGGTGATCAAGGACAGACAGATATGTTTTTCTTCAGAGTCAGATGAAGGATTAACCAAGGAGCAAGTTGAGAGTTTGTACTAGTCCTTAGGGGGAAGAAAGTGTTAAAAGGTGTACAGATTAGAAACACAGAGATCCTGTGATGCATGAGAATTCTGTGTTGGCTGTGCCTGTGTTGGAAGGTTGAGCTCACATAAAAGTCTAGGGGAGATGTTCTTTCATTGTTTTCTTCACAGTTAACATGCTAAAGTAATCCATACCAAAGTAATTCATGCTAAGGTAATTCAGTGAAGTTATTGCAGCAAGACCCTCTTTATTTCTTCCTGTATCCTCAGCATCAAGCACAAACACAGTAAATGGCTATTAATTGATCGGAAATAAAAGGAATGATATTTCACTCTTTCTACCAGAACATCCATTTTTACATATAAATATTAGGATATTTGCATTTGTACAAGAATAGGTATTGTTTTGCACACATACTTTGGAGGCATAAAATCTGAACTAACCAACTGCGCATTTATTAACTTTTGAATCTTTATACATGTTTTGCTTAGATTTAAAATTACTGCTTTATGCAGTTGTTTTTTAAGTAAGGTAGGGGGTAACACTCTTATGCTGTTCTTTATACTTATCTATGTAGTTACCTTTACTGTTGCTCTTTATTTCTTCCTGCTAATTCAAATTACAATACACTATTCTTTCTTCAGCCTGAAGGAATCTCTTATTTTTTTTTGTAAATCAAGTTTTCTATTGATGAATCATCTCATTTTTTGTTTATCTGGGGAATGCTTAATTTCTTATTCACTTGTGAAAATATACTTTTGCTGGATAGAGAATTCTTGGTTGATAGTCTTTCTTTCTATATTTTGAATATGTCACCCCACTGCCTTCGGGCATGCATGGTTTATAATGAGAAGTCAACTATTAATGAGTAGCTTCTCTCTTGCTACTTTCAAGATTCTTTCTTTGCCTTTGGTTTTGAAAGCTTAATTATTATGATTATGCATGGAGTTTGTTGAGCTTCCTGAAATATAAATTAATGTTTTTCATCAAATTTCAAGTATTTTAGCCCATTACTTCTTCAAGTATTCTTTTTGCCCTTTTTTCCTCTCTTTTCATTCTGAGATCTCTATTATGAGCTTGTTTGTAAACTTGATGATCTCTGAGGATTTCTTTTTTCTTCATACTCATTTTCCTTCCATTTAATTGGCTGGATAATCTCATTTAGCCTATCTTTAAGTTTAATGATTCTTTTTTTCTCATGATTCTGTGGAAGCTGTTGCTACATACATAACAACTGGATACACCATCTTTAGCACAAACATTTACTGTTAGAGAATTTCCTCTCATATAGAAAGTCATCTATTAGAATGATAATGTATTTGCTGGTGAAAATGTTGCAGCACAGTCTAAAAGTGGAATAATTGAGTTTCAGATTTTTAGCTTAACCTCATTCATTTTATAGACGTAAAGCAGAAAAACAGATTAATTTACTTTTCAATAGAATTAGTTGCACAGTAAGGCTCTGGAGTGTTAGGATCTGCTTAATTCAAAGGAAGTAAACAATTTTGTCACAATGGGATTAGTGGTGGTAGGAGTAATTCTAATTTCTTTCCCCTAATTATACTATCAATGGCATCTAGTTCTGTTTAAAGAGAGAATTTTATAGGATTGTGTCAGAAGATTTAGTTTAAGATGGGGATGGGAGGCAGGAGAAGTTTAGAGAATTAAAATACATATATGCATAACCCATGGACACAGACTATAGTGCACTAAAGGTCTGGGGTTGGGGAGCAGATGTGAGGTGGAAGGGGTCAATGGAGGTAAAAAAGGACATCTATAATACTTAAAACAGTAAAGATAACTTTTTTAAAAGATGGAATAAAGAGATATTTTTATTATAATTCAGTCTAATTTGTTAAGTTCTTAATTCCACAATCACAAGACCTGATGAATTTAGAAGGCACAATAAAGTAGAAACTTACCACTTTGTAACCCCTTGTGAATTAATAGATACGGCCACTGATCAGCAATGAATGCTAGTACATTCTAGAGGGTTGTGTCTTAGGATCTAAATCATGGACATCTATGAAAATCAACTTATTTGTCTGATGAGACATCTAGAGGTGATGAACACTTGGGGTATAGGTCCAGTCGAATAAGAATAGATTTTGAGTTTGGATTTGCCATATAAAGAGAATGGTATCCAGAGATAAAAATAATTCTGCTCAGAGTTACATAAGACTTGGTATTAAAATCAGACCTCCAGTTCAGTATTTATGCCATCTTGTCACATAATTTTTTTCTTTAAGACGCTTTGATGAAACAGAATTCTAGTTTCTACCAAGAATTTGAATGGAGGTTGTTATAATAGAAATACCAGAACTTGTTGCTATTTGGGGCTACATTTAAAGGAAAGAAAATTTCATCAATTCCTTGAACAAAATATACTATTTTGTAACCAAAGGGAAGTGATTTTCATCATCAAATGACTCTATGAATAGCTACTGGGGCATGAGCATCTCTTTAGAAAAAAATTTTGTCCTTAACTCATTGCTGACCAAATGGCCATTAGGGCTCATTCTTTGTCATCGCTACTCTTATCTTGGTTACAGAGGATGCAGAGGTAAAGCTATCTTCCGCAGAATTTTAAGGAACTTTGTCCACCAAAGAGGGCTGGGATTGGCTTGCCTCAAGGAAAAGAATTCGCAATTTAACACCCTCATCCCAGTTTTCATGGCCATCCTTGTTTCAGGCTGCTTAAAGACTGATTTGTTATTGGACCTGAGAGGGCAGGTGCTGTAGAAGAAAGGGAATGACCTGGAGTCAAGTCTGCTGCTTTTTTTTTTTTTAATTATTTTGCACCTCCGAATCCCTACAACGGGGAAATTAACATGTAAAATGTTGTGATGGTTAAACAAGATAATATATGTAAAAATAGCTTTTCCCTCTAGCCTCATAAAATATCAGCTTGTGGAAGTTGTTTAATTCTCTCCTCAATTTCTAAAAGCAAAACAAGGAAGCAGTTTGTTTCCAACCTCCTCAGAATGGAAATACTTTCATTAGATTTTTCTTTGCTAATGATATAACTCAGTATTGTCCTGATTATGTTGGGAGTGTTCTAGTTGACATCCGGATGACTAGAGAACAAAGATAGGAAGAAGGGAAGAGAACACCGAGAAGTTTAAATCTGTGATACAATCAGGGAGCTCAGTGAGAAATAAGAGAAGGATCAGGGCTCAGGGCCAAATACAACATCTCATCAGTCCTTCAGTAATTATTTACTGAGCCCGTTCTATGGCCTAAACACCGGGTGGGCTTTTGCTCTGGAACCATAGTCTCAAACCAGTCAATTGCTAAATTGACCCCTCTTACCACTTTTCTCTGTATCTACGCCCTTTGCAGTAGGACCTCCTCTTCCATAAGTGGAGAATATTTTTCCACTCCTTGAATCAAACTTGGCCTTGATATTTGCTTAGGCCAACAGAATGAAAAAAAATAACGATGTACTAGTAGGTACCAAACCTAGGCTTCAAGAGAACATCCATCCACTCATTCCTTGTTCTTTTGAAATCCTGCCTGGGTACTCAGTGCTGGGGAATGAGAGCACATTGGGAGATAAAAGGGCCCCAGCTCATTGCTAGTGAATTTCAGAGCAGACTCCCGAACAGGGTCCAGCTGAGATCTGAATGGTTCGGTGGCTTATAGATTCATGTGCTGAAGTTTTAGGCTACTAAGTTTGATGTGTTTGTTTTGTTTTGTTTTGTTTTTAAACAGCAAGAGCAAGCTGATTTAGAATTCCTGACCTCAAGAAGCTTAGAATCTTATAGGTGCAAAAACCAAAATCTGGTTTTCAGAAAAAGAAAACCTTCGCAGACACTCTCAGAAGACAGTGTAAAGCCATAGTACTTCCGTAGTGTAATGACTCAAGGGCCAGAATGTCAGATATGACCAAACCAAGGAAGCATGTGAAGGATGAGTAAAGATTTATTCTTCTTTACCTGGACAAGAGACAGAGAGGTGCTCTAAAATAAGGAAATGGCAGAGCATGTCATATCATTAAATGTCCTTTAGTGTATGCTTGGTAACATTTTTGCAACAAAATGGTCTCCCTGAGCATCATTTCAGAACTGTGGCCCAGGTCACTGAGCCCATGGGCCACAGTTTCATGGAGTGATCTCTACTGTCTCTAGTATAAGACATGCCTCAAGATCTGGAAACTTCTTTCCTGAGCTTTCTTTAAGAATTTTAAGTACTGCCCTATCCAATTTGGCTCAGTGGATAGAGCGTCAGCCTGTGGACTCCGGGGTCCCAGGTTTGATTCGGTCAAGGGCATGTACCTTGGTTGCAGGCACATACCCAATAGGAAGTGTGTAGGAGGCAGTGATCAATGTTTCTCTCTCATTGATGTTTCTAACTTTCTATCCCTCTCCCTTCCTTTCTGTAAAAAAAAATAATAAATATATTTTTAAAAAAGAATTTTAAGTGCTACAGTGAGTTTTTGTTTGAAAGACAAAATATTTTACATTAATTTGTGAGGTGGTATATTTTGAGCCTAATGATAGCTCAACATAAATACCAAGTCTATTCCAAACATGGTCTGATTCCCTAATAGTATGCCAGATACTGTAACTCTCTCTAATTTATGAAATTGGGTCAGGGAGTGCTGTGCAAAACCTCTTATAATGCCACAGTCATTGTGAGAAGTAAAGTTCAGATAATAAGCAAGTGGCTGATGGAGGCTTGAGAAGATTTTCTTTTATGGGGATTTTTATTTTGAATAGTTTTTGTTGTGGAAGGATTTGGCCAATATACCAATTTCAAGGCTTAAATTTCTCTTTCACTGGCATGTGAAATTGTTCTCTACTATATCCAAAAATTACTGTTACTGCTACTCTTACTACTATTAGACACACACACCTGCTCTTTAACACAATTACATGCCTTGCACTGTGCTATATACATATGATTTCATTTGTCCTCATGATAAACTTTTGAGATTGGTATAGTATTATTATCCTCATTTTGCAGATGAGGAAATTGATGGTTAGAACAATTTAGGAAGTTCCTTAGAATTACATAGCTAACAAGAACATGAACCTATATGTGAAGTCAGGATTCCTAGGTCCAAGTCCAGTTTCCTTTTAATGATTCCGCTGTCTTCTCTGTAAAAGAGAGATGGGATATCTATCTTACCATCCTCATAAGGCAGAATGAAGAGTCAAATGAAATAAATGTTTTAAAATATCATTTGAATATTGTACATTAAATGAGCCTGACAAAAGACTTGAAAAAAAGACCATTAGGGGAATAACAGAGATGAAGAGAGAGAGAAGGAGGAAGTACTGATATTACAAAGACTATATTAATTGACCATATTTTATCTGTCAAACACTCTTCTAAGCACTGAAAATGCAGTGAAGGCAAAGAGAGACAAGATTCCTGCCTTCATGGAACATTTAAGTAGAAAAGCCAGACTGTAAATAATTTAACATATTTAACAACTATGCCAAATTCTTTGAGTGTGTGATGGTGATGTGATAGACACCAACAGAAGGGGCCAACTTTAAAAGAGATGACTGCTTAGGTCAGAGAAGTTAAGCCTCATAAAAATATTTCCTTCATAATAAGAATAATAATGATGGCAGTTTTTAATAACTTATCACCACCTTTTTTTTTAAGTCCTCTACTCTCCTATTTTTGACTCTTCAGTTTCACACTTATTTGAATTTCCTCTCTCTCTTCACCACTTTAAATGGTATCTCTTCCTCCACCCAACCTCTACATATTGGTGAACTTCAGGAACACGTCTATGTGGATTCTTTAATTTCATCTTCAAATCTATTTTCCAAATTTCAGAAAATAAGTCTCAAGCCTGGAGTCATCCTGACACTTCCCACTCCCTTAACTTTTATATCCAATCCATCAGTGTCCTGTCCATTCCAACTCCTCAGTTTATCCTCACTCCTCCTGTGCTCTGAACTCACTAGATGACAATGACACATCTCTTTCCTGGACACCTGCAGTTGTCCCCAAGTGGCCCCCTGCTTCCTTTCTTCCCCTCCTTCATTTACTTAGATCCTTTTAAAAGTATAAATCAGATCATGTTACTACTCCGTTTGAAGTCATTTAAATGCTTTCCTTTGTACTAAGAACAAAGTGAACCTCTCATGGTGGTTTCAAAGATCCTATATCATCCAGTTCCTTACTGTCCCTCTTACTTCATCTTCTATCACTTTCTCTCCTGCTCACCATACTTCAGCCAATTTCCTGGTTTCCTTTCAAGAAAAAGTTCCCACAATCTTCTATTCCTGTGCCTGGGTCCTTTTGTACTTAACGAGCATGCCATCTCCTTAGAGAAGTCTGACTGGAATGTTCTAGCTAATGCAGACCATTTCCTCATTCTGAATTCCAGCATTATTTGCTTATGACTTGTTCAATTACTAGCATACTGTCTTGCTTCCCTATTACCAGTAGTTATAAAATCCACAAGAGCAGATATCACATCTGTCTTGTTTAATAGTTTCTCCTTAACATTGGCCATAGTGTCTGGTATATATCTGTGCCGATAACTGTATGTTGAATGAATGAAAGAATAGAATGCTTACTGCATGCCAGCCACCATCCCAAGCACTTGATATTACCTTTTTCAGTCCTCAAACATTTCATTGTGGTAGGTACCAATATGACTCTCAATTTGTAGATGAGAGAATAGAGCATTTAAGTGAGCTCCTTAGTGACACGTGGTAACAGAGATGGAACCTCAACCCTGGTCTTCTTAATTCCAGAGCTCAGAATCCTTGCCATTCTATTGCTTTTATAGCCTGTCAACTTGGAGCCACTAATTTGCATTGGTTAATTCTTTCTTTGTTTTGCTTTTCTGTTTAGATTTCTGAAATCCTTCCAAGTTTTTCTCCTATATTCTTCAAGGTGACTTCCCCAAGTAGAATATATGCCTATACGTGTGGGTGCATGGTTGCAGTAAAATGTCTTGAAAGTTATTGCAAATAATCAACTGGGAAGCTTACCCTTTTAATCTAACTTTCTTTTTGAAGACCTCTCTCAAGGGTGTGTGTTACTGGAGAAGGTTGACCAAAACCACAGCACTATAAATATTATGCACTGAGAGTCTAGTAGATTTCGGTCATGGAACCATGACTCACATTATTTATAATCCTCACTCTGATTTAAATGAAGTAGGTATTTTCATTCTCATTTCACAGTTGAGAAATCAGGCTCGGAGTGGCTAAGAAATGAGTTTAATGTTGCACAGCTAGTAAGTACTAAAGCCAGATTTTGCTTCTAGTTTTTGTCAGAATTCAAAGTAAATACTCTTTGCAATATTATTATATATTTTATCTTGCATCTATTTGCCAAAGATTTTTTAAAATGTGTATAAATGATGTAATATAGATATATAAATATCTTTTTCACCTCATTTTCCAGTTGAAATATTTTGAAGACTATTTTGCCCACATGTTTTTATTTTCTGTTTCTTTATATTTGATTACAAGTATAAAAATCAATCAGACAGATCAGGATTACAAACTTTACTGTAAAGAGCCAGGTAGTAAATATTTCATGCTTTATGGACCATATGTTTCTGTCACAACTACTCTGCTGCTAAGGGTCAAAAGCTTCCAGAGATAATTTGAAAACACTGAGTTTTTCTGTGTCCCAATAAAACTTTATTTGAATTTTTGTAATTTGTTATATGCCATGCAATAATGTTCTTTGTTTTCAACTGTTTAAAAATGTAAAAATTGGAGGGGAGAAACCAAGATGGTGGCATCGATAAACACCTAAACTACTGCCTCACACAATAATTTCAAAACTACAACTAAAAGACACAGGAAGACTGGCTGAGTAGAAATTCTATAAGTAGAAGGAAAGAGAAAAGCACACTGAGACTCAGAGGAGCTGCAGGAGGCAGAGGTATTGAGACATGCGTGCAGAGAGGGCTGGCAACTGAGTACATGGCTGACTTTCTCACTCAGGAGGAAGCCAAAAGCTCCTGACTGCTTTGAACTCCAGTTCTGGGCAAGACTCTGGGGAACCAGACTCATTTGGGGAGAAACTGGACTGTCTGGCAGTGGGAAGAACTCGAAGGTGGCTTTCTCTCATAGGTGCTTACAGTAATTACTGCAGGACACTGAGAACCAGAGGTGTCTTAGGACAGGGCTGACAGGAAGCCATCGCTATTTGCTCCGCCCTGAGATCCCACCCCATGAAGCCATTGCTGATTGCTCTGCCTTGAGACTAACCCCCATCCAAGCTGAGCACAGAGGCTTTTGCATATGAATGGCCTGGTCCTTAGAATTTTAAACTTACCTAACAAACTACAGCTGAGTCAGTGAGACCCAGAACATCCAAAAGAATGCCTGAGGCTCCAAAACAGCTTGCATTGCTCATCTAGGCACCACCAAAACCCAAACAAAGAAGAGGAATCTGTAGATCTCTCTGCAGTTCTTGCTGGGTGGTCTCAGGCAGAAGCTAAATTATCACCTCCTTGGAGATCCAAGAGCCAGTCTACCCAGGGATCAGAGTGGGAACATCCAGATTACAACTCCTCAGATCCATAAGGGACACACTCAGGGCAGATTCAGTGAGCACCAAAGCCCCACTGAAGCAAGTCTTACCTCATAAGGGTGTCTCTAACACAGAAGTTCTCCCAGTGTAGACACAGTTCTCCCATCAGATCCTCTCACTCAGCCAATTGGCCTGGAGGTCAATTTCTCCCAGTGATACCAACAACAATCAAAGCTTAACTACAACTAGACTGCGTGCATAGCCCACAAAGGGGTGCACCAAGAGTGTCCACCTCAGGTAACAGGGGAGGCTGAGCCATTGGGCCCTATAGGACACCTAGCACACAAAGCCATTCTATCAACTCAGGGAAGCAGCCAAAATGCAGAGACAAAGAAACAGGTCACAAATGAAAGGAATAGAGGAAAGGAAATGACTAGATATAGAGTTCAAAATCAGGATTATAAGGATTTTCAAGAATTTTCTGGAAAAAGGCCGATAAATTTAGTAAGACCCTTGGGCTTAGGAAAAACAACCAACTAGAAATTAAGCATACACTGACTTAAATAAAAAATAATATACAGAGATTCGACAGCAGACTAGAGAATCACAAGAATCAAGTCAAATATTTGAAACACAAAGAAGCAGAAAACACCTAACCAGAGAAGAAAAAAGAAAAAAGAATCCAAAAATACAAAGATAGTATAAAGAGCCTCTGGGACAACTTCTATCATACCAACATCAGAATTATAGGGGTCCCAGAAGAAGAGAGAGAACAAGATACTGAAAACCTATTAGAAGAAATAATGACAAAAAACTTCCCTCACCTGGGGAAAGAAATAGACTTACAAGTTCAGGAAGCACAGAGAACTCTAAACAAAAGGAATCCAAAGAGGACTACATCAAGACACATCATAATTAAAATGCTAAGAGCAAAAGACAAAGAGAGAATACTAAAAGCAGCAAGTGAAAAACGATTAGTTACCTACAATTGTCAGTTGATTGTCAGCTGATTTCTCAACAGAAACTATGCAGGCTAGATGGGACTGACAAGAAATATTCAAAATGATGAATAGCAAGTACCAATAACCCAGCAAAGCTATCATTCAGAGTTGAAGGGAAGATAAAGAGCTTCACAGATAACAAAAAGCTAAAGGAGTTCATCAGCACCAAACCAGTATTATATGAAATGCTGAAAGATATTCTTTAAGAAGAGGAAGAAGAAGAAAAAGGTAAAGATAAAAATTATGAACAACAAATACATATCTATAAATAAGTGAATCTAAAAATCAAGTGAATAAAAAGTCTAAAAATTAGAATAAACTGGTAAATATAATAGAATCAGGGGCATAAAAAGGGAATGGACTGACAATCTTGGGGGTGGGGAAGGAGTGTGGAAGGTGTGGAAAGAGACTGGATAAAAATTGTACACCTATGGATGAGGACAGTGGGTGGAGTAAGGGCAGAAGGTGGGGTGGGAGGGGAGCTAGGGGGAGAAAAAGAGGAACAATTGTAATAATCTGGACACTAAACATTTATTTTAAATAATAATAATAATAATAAATAAAAATGTAAAAATTGCTCCAATTTGGCCTGTGACTCATAGATTTCAACTCCTGATCTACATCAATATTATGTAGGCTCTAAGGTAGTTTCAATTTTTCTTAAAATTCTAAATGCTCTTGCATGTATTTAAAAACCCTTAACTCACCAATTAAGTGGATACTGAATTAAAGCAAGTGATTATATTAATTTGTTCTTCACTTTTACAGGGTACAAAGCAATATAGAGGAAAATATTATAGTGATTAAAATTCAATTATAATATCATTGTCAGTGCTATCTACTGCTTAAAAGAGTCACATCAATGAATCCACAACATTTATAGAAGGTCCTTTTCACAGAGTCCTCTTACCTTTTCAATAATACCTTTGAATAGAAAATAAATGTCAATGAAAGTAAGTAGAATAAAAAGTAGAATGGCTATTAAAATTTAAAAATGTCACAATGGTGCCTGGCTGGCATGGCTCAGTGGTTGAGCATCGACCTATGAACCAGGAGGTTATGGTTTGATTCCTGGTCAGGACACTTGCCTGGGCTGTGGGTTCTATCCCCAGTGTGGGGCATGTAGGAAGCAGCAGATCCATTATTCTCTTTCATCTTTGATATTTCTATCTCTAGCTCCATTTCCCTTACCACTCTGAAATTAACTTTTTAAAAAATTTCACAATGGAGACAATTGGACAATTGGGATTTGGTGAAGTCAACTAGATCTCATATTGCCTTCAGCTTCTTTGCTCATAAGAATTTGATTCTTGAACTGCATTTCGTTTCTCTAGATATTTGTATGTACAAAATGGTATACCTTTAGCTTTTAAGAGACAGAGATTTTAACTTCTGGTGAGAAAATTTCTAGCTGAGCCTAAGCCAAGGTTCAAGTTGGCTGTGTCCGACGAAGTGGAGCTCTATCTAAGCAGTTCCCACGCCATACTGAAGGAGCCAGTTGGCTTGGCAGCTAGGTGGAAAGCAACCTGACTAGGAAGAGTGGCATGCCAGAGAAAATGGAAGGAAGGGGATGCAAACCGCTGCCTCTTCTCGTCCAGGAACTCCTGAAGTCTATGTCTGAGCCTTAACAAGAGAACATTTTCTTCTACAATTGTCAAAATACAATATGGGTTAAACCCTTGATACATGAGATAAAGACTACATGCTTTACATGCTTTATCAGGTCTTTCAACTTGAACATCCGCTGCTTCCTATATGCCCCACACTGGGGATAGAACCCACAATCCAGAGCTGGGAGCGAGTAAAGCAATCATCCCACGGAGGCCATGTGCAGCAGTAGCATCTGCAGGTACAAGCTCTGCCCTCCAGGAGCTCTGAGGGCAGCAGACATGCCCAAAGAGACAAAAGGATGAAAAGAAAGATTTCAGAGTGAACCCATGTTGGGTCATCCAACCTCCAAGCAGTTAGTGGGTGGGACCACAGAGGCATGCCTGCTAAGTATGTGTAGGTGACAAGACAGATTCATTGAGTAAAAATGACTGATGTGATATCAGTTAAGTCCATAGGCTGGAATGAGGTCAAAAGATAAATAAGGAAACACAAACCAGGAGTAACTTCTGAGCTAGGTAGTAGAAAACTTTCAAATAAAAAGATAATGTTTTTCCAGAGGATTTGCATTTAGACATACTGACCATGATTAGTTTTGAGCTTCATAGAATTTCTTCATATTTGAATTTGGACAATAATAGTACTTACCTTACAGAATCTTTAGGGGAATTAAATTATATCATACTTATGAAGTGCTGAGCATAGTTCATGGACTTAAAGATGTTTCATCAAGGCTAATTCTCACTCTTATTATTACTATTATTACTATTAGCATCAGTGATAATATTTTTTGCCTATATAGTCCAAACTGATGCAGGGGATAACTAGTATCTGTCCAACCTTTATCTATGAGTTTGGAGACATTGTTTCTAGACAGTCAATTGAAAGAAAATAAAAACTTGGTCTCGGTGAGTGTTGGAATTCTTATCTAGTAGGCAATCATATGCAATCAGACATTCTCAACTCCATGCTATATCTCTTCACCAGACGCATTGTTTTCCGATTATGACAACATTTACAAGTCTGAATTCTCTGACTTAATATCTCTTACCTTCCAAGTACCTCCAATTACTCTCCTTAATTATTACCACAGGCATGGTGCATGAAATTCATGAATGGGGAAGGGGATGTCCTTCAGTCCAGCCTGCTCCCTCTTCAATCTGGGATCCCTCTCACAATCCAGGAATGCTGGCTCACAACTGCTCACCTGCCTGCCTTCCTGATTGTCCCTAACCACTTTTGCCTGCCAGTCTGATCACCCCCTAACCACTCACCTGTCAGTCTGAATGATGCCTAACTGCTTCCCTGCAAGCTTGTTTGCCTCTAACTGCCCTCCCCTGTGGTCACCTCTAACTGTCCTCCCCTGTAAGCCTGGTTCCTCCCAACTTCCCTCCTCTGCTGGCCTGATTGCCCACAACTGCCATTCCTTGCAGGCCTGGTCCCTACCAACTGCCCTCCCCTGCTGGCCATCGTGTGGTGGCCATCTTGTGTCCACATGAGGGTAGGATCTTTTGACCACATGGGGGCAGTCATCTTGCATGTTGGAGTGATGGTCAATTTGCATATTACTCTTTTATCAATAGGTTAGAGGCCTGGTGCATGGGTGGGGACCAGCTGGCTTGCCCTGAAGGGTGTCCTGGATCAGGGTTTATGTTCCCTTGGGGCATGGGGTGGCCTAGATAAAGAGCCTGTGGTGGTTTGCAGACCAGCCATGCCCCCGGTGACCCAACTGGAGGTCCTGGTATCTGGGATTTATTTATCTTCTACAATTGAAACTTTGTAGCCTGGAGCAAAGCCAAGCCTTCTACTCACAGAGCCATTGAAACTTTGTTGTCTTAGAGGCCAGGGTTTGCAGAAAGCTTGGCTTCCTCCATCACCTGGGGCAACCCAAGCTCCCTCATGCTTTCTCTGTGGCCATAGTCATATTGGTTGGGTTACTTTGCATACTCACTCTGATTGGCTGGTGGGTGTAGTGGAGGTATAGTCAATTTGCATATTATTCTTTTATTAGATAGGATAGTTAGACACAGGCATAGAAGAGGAGTTGAACAAACCACATTTTTCAAAGGGAGAAGTTGGTCAAAAAAATCTTAACTAGAATAGGATGTTCATAAAATAGTCTCTGAGGCTAGTGAGTCCAGCAGGACATTCTGAAAGCTGGCAGATAGGTAACTTCCTCTTGGACACCATTAACATATCTGTTGCCTTTGGGCCAACAATCTCCACTTATTGCTGGTGTAGAATTTACATTTTCCTTTCTGTCCAATGATTTGTCTTCATTTCCAACCTTATTGAGACATCCAAGTTTATACCATTCTTGAATTTTATTTTTAATTAATTTTTAAATTATTTTTAAAATTTTGATAATATGTTCATTAAAGAAAACTTGAAAAACTGCACAAAAATCTTCCATAATCCCAAACCTCAACAGTAAAATGATCATGTCATATTCTTAATCTCTTTTCCATATGAAAGAGGATGATGATGATTATTATTATTATTATATATAATGTATCTTTCATAACAAAATGGTATCATGTGTACATATTTTTTCCCCTGCATGATGCTTACTTTTCTTACTGACTTACATTATGGTACTTAATGAACTGCAATATTTCCACACCATTTAATATCCTTCTAGAGCATGATCATTTTCATGGCTACATTATATGAATGTACCATAATTTACTAACCAATCTCCTATTTTGACATTTAGGTTTTTTGAAAATTTTTTCACTATAATGACCAATGTTTGAATGAAGATTTTTTAGATAAATATTTGCATATCCTTGATATATCCTTTTAATAAATTTCTGGGAGTGAATTTCTTGAAAGAAAGTGTATGTGTACATCTAAGGTATTATTTCAAAAATGTTTTATTGGAAAATCAAGTCAATATACATTTCCTCAAATATCACATGAGAGCATTTGCTGTCTCACACCTTTATTAATACTAGTAACTATAATTTTTAATTATCAATTTGTTAGGCAGTAAATGTTATTTTAATGTTTATGCTATTTTTATTTTCACTTTGGTTACTGATGACACAGGTTTTATTTTCCTCATCTGATTATCATTTTTATTTCTTCCTTTGTATATTGCTAACCTGGGTCTCCTGATCATTTTCTAATTGTATTAATTTTATTATAATCTGCATGAGCTTTTAAATTTAGTAGCTGCTGTTTGTCTGATATCTTACAATAAAATACACATTTCATTTCCTTACATTCTCATTACATTTTAATTTTCCATATGGTTGTTGTTAGCTATATACAATTCTAAAATGTATTTAAAAATATGCTTCATTTCTCATTTTCTTCTCTTAGACTTTTGTTAACTTGATAGAAATAAGCATCACTTATATTTTATCTGTGATTTTATTAGATACATTTTTTTCTACTATGTCACTCTTAAATCCATAATTATTTTACAACAGAGGATTGCCTTTTATTTTTTTACTAGAGGCCCAGTTCAT
>PVJN01008966.1:0-20968 GCA_004026805.1 Lasiurus borealis
CACGGAATCCTCGTAGTTCAGAAAGTGACTCCCCCAGAGAACCCGCAGCCACGGAGAGAAACAGAGGAGGAGAGGACCTGGGCCCTGAGGGAGACGTCACTGAGGCACTGTTAACAAACAATAATAATAATCTGAAGTGACAGGAAGAAACAGCAAGTCAAGCTTTAAAACGCAGAGAACGGAAACGCATACACGTCACGACACCTGTTTACCGCTGGGTGAGGCCCCTGACCCACCGCCAGGAGCTCGCTCTGCACCCTGAAGTCCGATCCCCCCCGGGACCTGTGCCCCCGTGGGGGCCGCCGCTCCGGGCCCTCCCCCCGCAGGCAGGGCCGTGTCTCCGCCCCGTGGGCCCCTCCCCGGGGGGACCAGGCCTGCGTCACCTCGGAGGCCGCCTCTCAAGGTCAAAGAGGTCGTCCGACAGCCGCACAGGAAGCCGCCTCGGAGCGTCTGAGAGGCAGGTGGGGAGCGAGGAGCCGGGCCCGGCAGCTGCAGTCTGTCTGTCTGTCCGTCCATCCGTCCGTCTGCCCAGCAGCGGGTGCGCAGGCCGCCTGCTCGGGAGGGTACAGGGCTGGCTCCCAGGACAGTCCTCAGGGCGGGCCAGCTGGAGTCGCAGGTGGGCCTGAGGTCAGCACCTGTGGGCACAGCATCCTGCACCCCTCCTCCCGCACACCTCCCCCTGATCACCTCCCCCCTGCACCCCTCCCCCTGCACCCCTCCCCCTGATCACCTCCCCTCCTTTTGGGTGTGATTTCTGGGACAGCAGTGACGTGGGGGCTGGGGGGTTCGGTCCCAGCCTCCCCTCACTGGGGCGTTTTCCAGGCTCCCTGCACCCGGCTCCTCCCTGCACGGAGCTGGGGTCCCGGTTCACTGTGAGCCCCCATGGAAGGGCTCAGGCGAGGGTGCGAGGGGGAGCGGCTGCCCGAGGGGCTCCAGCATCCTGCAGGGCCGGTGCGAGGATGCGGGCTGCGGGCAGGGGCGGGGGCACCGCGGGAACGAGGGAGGGAGCGGAGGCCCAGGCCGGGCGGGGCCCAGGCTGGCCCCTTACTGAGCGCCCACTCGCCCCATCTCCCGCGGGGCCTCAGCGCAGCCGGGGAGGAGGGGAGGCGCCGGGCCCAGGCCCCAGGTGGGAGCCCAGACCCAGGCTTTGGCCCAGAGCCCCGTTCACGCCTTATCCTACCTGTGCGGCTCCGGTCCCCGTGCAGCCCGCTGACCTCCCCGTCCCGCCCCCCTGTGGCCGGGGCAGGAAGTGCGGGCGCCGCGGCTCGGCCTCCAGCAGCGATTCTCCTCCAACCGAGGCTGCACTTCCGCCCCGTGGCCGCCAGGGGCCGCCCTCCCACCACCAATGCTCTGGGGGCGGAAGACCCAGAAGGACGGCTTTTCTCCTTTTATTTTATTTTATTTTTAAATAAATTTTATTGATTTTCCACAGAGAGGAAGGGAGAGAGATAGAGAGCTAGAAACACTGATGAGAGAGAGAGACATCCATCAGCTGCCTCCTGCACGCCCCACTGGGGATGTGCCCACCACCAAAGTCCATGCCCTTGATCGGAATCGAACCCGGGACCTTTCGGTCCGCAGGCCGACGCTCTATCTACTGAGCCACACCGGTCTCGGCTGTTTTCTAAACGGAGAGGGCCGGGCTGGCGGGCAGTGACCGGGACAATGGCCACAGGCTGGCAGGACACAGAAGGTGTGGCTGCCCATCTGTCAGTGCAGCCCCCACTGTGCTCCCCCAGCGGGAGGGACGGGCCGGCGGCCGGCAGCCGCAGAGAGAGAGACGGCACTGCGGGCGGCGGACAGACAGAGTCGTCTCCTGGTTAATGGAAGCCCCACCGCGTCCCTGCGAACGGAGAGCCCCCTCCCCCCGGGGGAGCCCTCAGTGAGCGAGGACCCCCTCCCCCGCCCCCGAAGGAGCGTGAGGACCGGCCGCCCGTCCCTCCTGTTCCTGCCGGTGAGGGACCCGGTGGGGCTTCCATTAAACAGGAGACGACTCTGTCTGTCCGCCACCCGCGGTGCCGTCTTTCTGTCTCTCTCTCTCTCTGTCTCTCTCTCTCTCTGTCTCTCTCTCTCTGCGGCCGCCGGCCCGTCCCTCCCGCTGGGTGTGTGTGGGATCCCCTTTTCCCATCCCCCGTGGCTCAGGGTTCCGGTTCAGGGTTCGGGTTCTGATGGAGGCCGAACGCAAACGAAAAGAGAGACGAGAAAAGCGTGAATTTGGCGACACTGGGGGGCCAGGCGGGAGCCTTCCTCTAGCGGAAAGGACTGCCACCTTCCTTTGGCCTGGCCATCCCTTTCATTCAGGTTTTTGGGGATCCACCCTCTGCCCTGAAGCAGGCCGTTCCAGGAACAGGCAGACCATCTGATCAGTGAGGATGGACGTGACGATTTGATGGGGACGTTCACTGTCTCCATGAGAGAGGGGGCGGCCGGCTCTGACCGTTCAGAGCGTCCAGGCCGACCAGCCTCCCGGTTCCTCGTCCACTTTCTATCAGTGAGACAGTGATGGTTTCCGGCAGGCACGTACCTTGTCAGTTTGTTGTTTTGAAGGAAACCTTTGGCCAAATCCGGGCGAGCAGGTGAGGAAGCAGGTGACGTGTTTAACTGCCCCCCCGCCCCCCGCCCCCCGGCGGCTGGGTCAGTGCGGGCGGCGGTGCCGGCCTTTGAAGACGGGCGTCTGTGGTTTTGTGGGCGCCCTCCCCCGCGACTCCCTCGCCTCCTCCAGCCGCCCCGCCGGCCACGCGCTGGGCTCCTCTCCGTGGTTCTCCCGCTGCGTCACCTCCCCCCTCAGGCCATTGGGTGCTGAGACGCAGTTCCAGCCCCTGGTCTTTCGCTGACCATCACGTCATTGTTGCTCTAGAAACTTCCCTCCGGAGCCGGTTGCCTCTGTTCGGGAAGCGTGCGGGGCCTGAGCTGCTTTTGTTGTGATTTCAGTTCTAAGCATTTCATTAGCTCCCGCCAGTTTCTCTTTGACCCGAGGGACAGTCACCGCGTGCTTTAAAAAAAAAGAAAAAAAAAGAAAAAAAAATATATATTACTGATGTTTTTCAGAGAGGAAGGGAGAGAGAAACACTGATCAGTTGCCTCCTGCACGCCCCCCACTGGGGATGTGCCCCCAACCAAGGTACATGCCCCTGACCAGAACAGAACCTACAAATCTATATACCTACATATCTATCTATCATCTATCTTCGTATCTGTATATCTATCCATCTCTATATCTCTATATCTACATATCTATCTATCTATCTATCTACCTACCTACCTACCTACCTACAGTGGTACCTTGAGATACGAGTGCCCTAACACACGAGATTTTTGAGATACGAGCCCTCGAGCGAGCGATTTTTGCTTTGAAATACGAGCAACAGTTGAGATAGGAGTCATCGCGCGGATCGGCCGGCTGCACATGACCCACCAGTTTACCGTGACTCGAGCATCTCATCGTTTCCCACGCCTCAAGGTTATGGAACGAATTAAACTCGTATCTCGAGGTACCACTGTATCTACATGTCTGTCTGTCTATCTACCTACCTACCTACCTACCTACCTATCTATTTACATATCTATATATCTATCCATCCATCTCCATATCTCTATATCTCCATATCTATCTATCTACATATCTACCCATCTACCTATCTGTCTGTCTGCCTATCTATCTCTATCTCCTCTATCCCTATCTCTATCCCTATCTCTATCTCTATCCCTATCCCTATCCCTATCTCTATCCCTATCCCTATCTCTATCTCTATCTCTATCTCTATCTCTATCTCTATCTCTATCATCTCTATCCCTATCTCTCTATATCTATTTGTCTACCTAGCTATATACACTAGAGGCCGGTGTACGAAATTCATGCACCAGTGCGTCCCCAGGCCTGGCTGGCAATCAGGGCTGATCTGTGGGGCGACCAGCGGAGGGATCAGGGGCTCCCACTGGCACCTGCCTGGCCGGCCTGGGTCCTGGGGGCTGGGGGCAGCTCCTGCACCGAGTGTCTGCCCCCTGGTGGTCAGTGCACATCACAGCAAGTGGCTGAGCGGCCTTCGCACATCATTTGCATCTTACGCTCTGGTTGGTTGGAAGGATGGCCAGCCGGCGGGACACTTGGCACACTGGGCTTTCATTCTATGGGGCATCGCTCAGCAGCCTCCTGCCTGCCCCACGCCGGGCCACGCCCGCAGCCCTGGCACGTGCTCTGACTGCGAACCGAACCGTGACCCTGGGTTCGAGGCTGACGCTCCTCCCCGGAGCCCCGCCAGCGGGCAGGCTGCCTCGAACCCTGAACGTTCAGAGCAGGAGAGCATTTATCCCCCTTTTCAGAGCCGAGCAAGAGCAATGGGCTGTGAGCGGACACAGCGCCATCGGGAATGGAGATGAGAGAGAGGCGGCTGTGGATATGCAGATGCATGTCCCCCCGTCCTCCCGCCCCCCGCCCCCCGCCAGCGAGCGCACAATTAAATCCCCAGATGAGGCTGAGGCTGAGGCTGGGCCCTCCCGGTGGCTGGAGGCCTTGCAGTGGAAAATAAAGGGGACAATGAGGCTCTTAGAACAGCCGCCCGTTCTCCGGGGTGAAGAGAGGCCATAACCACGTCAAACCGGCAGACTGCGCTCCAGCCCGCGGCCCCCCGTCTCTGGCAGCCGGTGCAGCAGTGTCTTTTTTTTTTTTTTTTTTTAAATATATGTTTTATTGTTTTTTCACAGAGAGGAAGGGAGAGGGATAGAAAGTCAGAAACATCGATGAGAGAGACATCGATCAGCCGCCTCCTGCACGCCACCTACGGGAGATGTGCCCGCCACCAAGGTCCATGCCCTTGACCGGAACCGAACCCGGGACCTTTCAGTCCGCAGGCTGACGCTCCATCCACTGAGCCAAACCGGTCTTGGCGGAGCTGTGTCTCAATCACAAGTGAACACTCACCCAGAGGCCGGTCCTCTTCCTCGTGACCCTCCGGCCCCCGAGCCCCATCTGCCCCAACACCTGCCCATGGGCGGAGCTGGATCCCTACCTGGCTCTCAGCCCCTTCGTAGACGAGGCCTGGACGAGGGCACCGATGGGGAGAGGGGTTAGTGAGGGCCTAGGGTGCCCCTTGGAGGGGAGCAGGCGCTGGTTTATGCTCACCGTCAGCTCATGTCTGTGCTGTGGGTGACAGGCTGAGCAGAGCAGCCCCTAGTTCAGGGGTTGGCTGTGGAGGGGGTACCTTGTGGAGGTGGGGGGGCTGGTGAACGGCAGGGTCCCTGTGGCATGGACATCAGTGCATCTCCTCGCAGCTTCTCCCCGGATACTTCCCAGTGATTTTAGAGAGAGGAAGAGGGAGGGAGGGACCCAGAGGAACATGGATGGGAGAGAAGCACATCGACAGGCTGCCTCCTGCTCGGCCTGACCATGGCCCCAGGCCAGTGAGGAGCCTGCAACCGAGGGACGTGCCCTTGACGGGAATTGAACCCAGGACTCCTTGGTCCACAGGCCGACTCTCTGTCCACTGAGTCACACCGGCCAGGGCTGCAGCTTCTTTTGATTCTCACATGTCGGTCTCACGGGCATGGGGGGATCCGGTCAGGGGCTGCAGAGACCGTCCTGTTGCCACGGTCCCTGGAGGAGGGGGCGCAGGCCAGGCAGGGCCACGGGGCAGCACCTGGTGCCAGGAGGCAGGGGGGCCTGAGGCTGAGGGGTCTATGGAGCTCAGCCAGAGGGGCAGGCGGGTGGGTGAGAGGCTGGGACGGCCTTCAGGACCCTCTCAGCGGCTGGGCATCGGCTGTCCTCTGGGCTCAGGGCTGTCCTGACTGGGGGTCCCCGTGTCTGCGTCTGTGAACACGGAGCCCCTTTCTCTCTGGTCTCTGGCTCCTCCTCCTTCTGATCCATCTGCCGCTGCCAGCCGACCAGCGTGCCCCTGACGGTGACTGTAAACGCACAGCTCACAGCTCACAGCTCACAGCTCACAGCTCACAGCTCACAGCTCACACTCACAGCTCACGCCCTCGCACATCCCGGGGCCGAGGCGGCCGTAAAGGTGACGCAGCGGTGACTCGGCGACGGGAGCCTCCACGAGGCCTTTATATGGGCTTCTCCCCGTCTCCCTGTCTCCCCGTTCCCCCGTCCCTACCGTCTCCCCGTCCCCCCCGTACCCCCCCGTCCCTCCATCCCTGCTCTCCACGCGGCAGTGCCTGGCGGAGGAGGGGGTCACAGACAGCAGGCAGCGTCTCCCCGAGGTGGACCTCCGGGCAGAACCTCAAATTCCCGAAAAGGAAACGAGAGAAAAGAACTTCTCTTCACCCCAGGACCCCCCTCACCCCCCCAACCCCACCCCCACCGCCCCGGGACGGCCACCCCCTCATTTTCCTTCCTCCCGGGAGCGCACTGTGTGTGTTTATTTTTATTTTTTGTTTAAAATGCTTTTATCGACACTGAACTGATCCTGGAGGTCAAGGTGGGGCCACGGAGCCCGGGAGCTGGGGTGCAGCCCCGAGCCCCTCACCGGCCTGGGGGCGCCGAGCCAGCACGAGGAGGCCCGTCGGCCGCCAGAACCTTGGTGGCCGGGACCCGGGCCCGAGAGCCGGTCTCAGAGGCGTTGCCACGGCGAGCGGCGTCTGCGTGCCCGTCGTTGGTGGGTCTGTGCTGGCCCTGCTGGTGGGTTCCCCGGGGACGGGGTGCAGCCAGTGGCCGGGGTCTGCCCCCTCCCACCCTCAGAGCCGCCGGCTCTCGGAGCGCCTGTCCCCTCGGCGCCCACGACTTCACCCTGTGTGGTTCTGGTCGGGCATCAGCCTGTGAACCAGAGGTCACCAGAGGTCACCGGTGGTTAAGTCCGGGTCGGGGCACAGCGCGGGTGGCGGGTTCGGTCCCCGGTTGGGGTGAGGGTAGCGGGGGGCAGCCGGTCCCTGACTCTCTCATCCTGGACATCTCTCTCCCTCTCCCCTCCTCTCTGCGGTCAATAAAGAAACACGTTTAAAATGAGAAAAAATGGGGGTGATGAACGTACCCGCTCTCAGGAGCTGGGAAACGGATGAGGGACGTGGGCTGTGGGCGCTGGGAGCGTGGGGAAGGGGAAGGGTAGGGGGACCTCTCTGTGAGGGGGGGGGAGGCAGGTGGGGCCTGTCAGTCAGCACAGCCCCAGGCCTCTGCCGCTGTTCTCCTGGTCCGGAAGGCGTGTCCTGGTGGGACCTGGGGAGCCACAGGAGGGGTGGCCTCCGGGCGGGAGTGGGGGTGGGGGGGTGGAGGGCCGGCCTTGAGGGGAGGAGGGGGACAGACGAGCTTGGTGAACAGTTTGCTGCACATCCTCTATCACGGCCGCCCTGCCGGGGTGGGACCTGAACCCCATTTTCTGAAAGGAAACGCCCTCAATTAGGAGCGGCCCTGAGGCCGGGAGGTCTCTGGGGGCCACATCGTTGGGATAAGCAGGGAGGGGAGGGGCTCTGCTCCACTTGCCGCCACTGCGTCCTCTGCCAGGCCGCCCGCTCACACAGGTGGGGGGGAGACAGGGGGAGGAGGAGGACTGACGGGAGCACTTGGATCCCCCCCACCCCAGGCCTCCGAGGGCAGAAGCAGGCGGATGGGCCTCAGGGTCCAGGCCCCGCTCCTTGGAGGTGTGTATCCTGTCCCTTTAACTCACTGTCCCCACTCTGTCAATGGAAGCGCCAGCCACGGTTGCCATGGCAGCGGCCCCTGCAGGCGCCCTTTGTGGTGGGAGCCAGCCCCTCACTCCGTCCTGTCTGCTGCCCAGTGGCAGGGGCTGTGGCTGACCTCTGACCTAGGAGACCTGGTGCTTGTGCTTGTGTGTGTCCCTCTGTGTGTATGTGTGCATGTGCAGGTGTGTGCCTGTGCATGCGTGTGCATGTACGTGTCTCTATATGTGTGCATCTGCATGCGTGTGCATGTGTATGTGTGTGTGTGCCTGTTTGTGCCTCTGTGTGTATGTGTGTGTATGCATGTGCATGTGTGCGTGTGAGTATGTATGTGTCTGGGGAGGTGGGGAGCAGGACCCTCGGGCAGCGTCCCAGCGTGTCCCAGAGGCGCCACATGGGGGAGAGGGGATAGGGGGCGGTGTGAAGGGGGGCGGGAGACCCAGAAGCTGTCTGGGGAGGAGGCTTCCTGTCGGTCCTGCTCTCGGCCCCACGGGGCCCGCGGACGGGGTGTCGCAGGGAGGCCGGGGGGGGGGGGGGGTGACTCAGGGAGCCGCCGCAGAGCCGTGGGGCCGGCCTGGAAGCGGGTCCCCGACGCCGTTTTACGGGGCGGACGCAGCCGCGCTTAACGAGCCGGGCGCGGCCTGAGTCAGTGGGAACGGCGGGGCCGGGGCGTGTGACGGGCCGGAGCCGGGCCGCCGTCGGGAGCCGCCGGGAGCCAGAGCCCCGGGAGGGCCGTTTGCCGCGAGCAGCCGTGTCCTGACGGTGACGCCGTGTCTTGGCGCAAACGAGCCGAACCCGCCGGCTGCTCTCCGGGCCGGGCCGCGGGCGGCGGTGTTTGGGGAACTGGCCTGGCGCCCCGCACGCGGGTCCCTGTGTGAACGGGGGCTGCAGGCCGCCCGCCGGGGGTTTCCGGCGGCTTCTGTGCGTGCAGCTCCCGCTGAGACCGGCCGGAGGCTGCCGGACAGGCCAGCGGCCGCCCCGGCCACGCAGATGCTCCTGGAGCCGGGCCAGGAGCCGGTGGCTGAAGGGCGGATCATTTCGTCTGAAAAAGACCTGTTGGGCCCTAACCGGTGTGGCTCAGTGGGTAGAGCGTCGGCCTGCGGACTGAAGGGTCCCGGGTTCGATGCCGGTCAAGGGCATGGACCTGGGTGGCGGGCACAGCCCCAGTGTGGGGCGTGCAGGAGGCGGCTGATCCATGTCTCTCTCTCATCGATGTTTCTAACTGTCTATCTCTCTCCCTTCCTCTCTGTGAAAAATCAATAAAATATATATTTTTAAAAAAGACGTGTGGGTGTGTGGACAGTGAGGCACCAGCGTGGCCGACCGAGGGCCCACTCCCTTTCCACGGACGCACAGTGTCCAGGGGTTACATGCACCGAGGCTGTGCGTCCACACGTCTGCCCATGGGCACCGGCTGCTCCCAGATCCTGGCTGTTATCGATCGCGCTGAGATGGACACGGGGCCCACATCCTCTTTCGAACGAGCGTTTTGTGATTTTTTGGGGGTAAATTCCCCCCGTGGAGTGGCTGGACGGCAGTTCCCCTTTAATTATCTGAGGAAACTCCACGCCGCCTGCGACGGAGGTGGAGGGCTGAGCGAAAGAGAACAAAAGGCTGAAGCCGGTGTGGCTCAGTGGGCAGAGCGTGGCTCCTGCTTTAATGTGGGAGGAGTGATTCTCTCCAAAAATGCTGCCGAGTGCCAGCCAATGGCGAGGCTTCATTTAGACCAGCGGTTCTCAACCTTCCTAAGGCCGCGGACCTTTAAGACAGCTCCTCATGGGGTGGTGACCCCCAACCACAAAATTATTTCCGTGGCTACTTCATCACTGTCATTCTGCTACTGTCATGAATCATCATGTAAATATCTGTGTTTTAGGCTCATCGAGACCCACAGGTTGAGAACCGCTGGGACAGAGCGTCGACCTGCAGACTGAAGGGTCCCGGGTTCCATTCCTGTCCAGGGCATGGACCTGGGTGGTGGGCACATCCCCGGTGTGTGGGGTGTGCAGGAGGCACCTGATCAATGTCTCTCTCTCATCGATGTTTCTGACTCTCTGTCCCTCTCCCTTTCTCTCTGTGAAAAATCAATAAAATATATTTAAAAAATAAAGAACAAAGGAGAAAACTCTCGGACGTGGGCAGGGTGGTGATGGCTGGGCTGAGGGGGGAGGGGGTGGGGGTGGGGGCGGGGGAGGGTCAGGGGGTGGACGTGCGGGTGGGACCTGACTTGGCGGGGAGCCGTGTGCGGGCACAGACGTGCGTGTGGACTGTGCACCCGGAACCCGGGGCGTTTGTGAACCGGGGTCACCCCCATAGACTCAATACAAAGGGGAGAAGGAAGGGGTTCCCTTTGACCTTGGTGAGCCCTTCGACCCCAGGAACTGGGCTGCTTCCTGCGAGGCTGTGGGCCCTGGGGAGGGGGCTGTGTGCCCGAAGGCGGATGGGGGTCCCCAGACCCTCTCCTCTGCACCCAGACCCTCCGCGGGGAGGGGGATGAGGCGGAGGGGGGGTCACGGCCCCGTGTGACCCCAGCACCTCTGCGTCGGCGTGGCCCCTGGCTCACCCGGAGGCGGAGCCCGCCCCCAGCAGCTGGGGCTCCGGCTGGAGGAGCCGGGGCCACTGAGACCGGCCGTCCCGGCGCCTGCCCTGCGGCCGGGCCCTCCCCACGCGGGCGTCGGCGTCACGGCCTCGTCACCGCGGGAACCTCCGGCCCCGGCCCCGCCCCTGGGAGCCGGACGCTGGCCGGTCATTAACCTCCAATCACAGGCTGGTGCCCAGGCCTCGAACGCAGGGACACCCGGCCCCTCTCCCGCCCGCGAGCGGAAGGACGGGGCTCCGTGGTGTTGATGGGACAGGAAGGCGACTCCCCATCGCCGTGGTGACGGGACACGGTTCCCGGCGGGGAGGCGGGTGCCGGTGGCAGAGGCCTCAGCATCGGGACGGGGGAAGGGTGGGGGGAGGGGGGGATGAGGGAGGTGCTGCAGCGTGAAAACCCGGAGAGCGGGGTTCGCATCTGCTCCCTGGAAGGGGCACGGGTCCGTGTCACAGCTCGCTGCTCACAGCCCCCCAAACCCCCCATCTCCCCGACCCCCGGTGGAGGCGGGACCTGGAAGAGCCCTGGGCGTGTCCGTGACCGAAACACGTCCTGTTTTTAAACACGTTTTCACTGATGTCAGAGCGGAGCGGGGAGGGAGAGAGAAATGTCCACCATGAGGGCTGATCATGACCCCTCTGCCTCCTGCCCGCCCCCCGGGCCTGGGCCCCGACCGGGAATCAAACCCGGGACCCTTCCCTCCACTGGCCGTGCTCTGTCCACTGAGCCACACTGGCCCGTGTTTGTGTGAAAGTGAATGTCTCCGACGCCAGGGGCCCCCCCGAGGAGACCACTGCACCCCGTTTTAGGAGCAGAGGATGGTGGGGCTTGGCTGTCCCGGGGGCACAGTGCCCGCTCCCCACGGAGACGGTTCTCCGGATGCAGCTCGTCCGCGGCTCCGGCCTGGACGGGAACCAGCCCCCGTGGCCCTCAGCCTCCGCTGGGCAGCGTCCACCCCTCGGGAGACCCCAGCCGCCCCCGATCCAGGCCCACGCCCCCTCCCCGCACATGTGACGCCCCGCCTCGCCGTGACCCGCTGTGGGAGTGCGGGGATTGTGCCAGGAGCATCATGAGAGGCGGGGGGCGGGGGCATGAGTGCGGGTCGGGGGCAGAGTGGACGTAGGCGGGGCGGGCGGGTCACTGCCGGGCGACGCTGCCCGGCCACGCTGGCCGCCGGTGGGAGGGGGACCGTGTGTGGGCCGAGGCCGAGGCTTTGAAGCTGCCTCTCATGTCTGAGCACCGACCTGCCTGACGCAGCCACCAAACTGCCAAACCGGCTCTGCGAGGAGGCGGGGACCCCCGGAGGCAGGGAGCCCGAGTTCCCAGGCCGATCTGAGGCTGGAGGGGGGGTGTCTCAGGGGCCCTGCCGGGTGCATAAAAGCCGCCGCCGGGGCCCCAGGGGGACACTCACACCCGGGACTCTCACAGCCCTCGGCTCGCTCGCCTCTCTCCTCGCCGCTCCTCTCCTCACCGCCCTCGCCGCCCTCGCTGCCCGCGCCATGTCCTACCACTGCTCCCCGCGGCCCAGCCCGGCCCGGCCCCTGGTGACGGCCGGCGTCGGGCCCGTCCCGGTGCTGCCGGCCGCCCCGGGCTGCCCCACGCAGGACGCCGACTGCCTGAGCGGCATCTGCCTGCCCAGCTCCTTCCAGACGGGCTCCTGGCTGCTGGACCACTGCGCCCAGGAGCCGGCTGAGCCGCCCGCCTGCCCGCCCGCCGCCCGGCTCGCCAGCCCGGGGAGGGCGCCCGGCGCCCGCCCGCCCGCCGGCCCCGCCAGCCCCTGCTCCGCCGCCCGCAGCCGCCCGCTCTCCTTCGTGTCGGGCGGCGGCCAGCCCGCGGGCGGCTCCCCCGGGGGCCAGCCCGGCAGCGCCAACCCCCGCGCCGCCCGGCGGCCCTTCGTGTCCGGCTGCCGGCGGACCTGCTGAGCCCCGGCCGGGCGCCGGCGGGACCTGACCTGTGACCTGTGACCTGTGACCTGCCTCCGCGCTGCGTCTCCAGTCCCGGCTCCCGGCTCTGTCGTCTCGCCGCCGCCGTCTGTCAATAAACGGTCACCCGGCCCTACGTGTCCAGCCTCTTCCTCTCGGGGCCTCGCCGACCCGGCCGTGTCCCTCCCCGGACGGGACGGGGTGGCCTGGGGGCGGGACGGGGGGTGTCAGCAGGGGGGGACGGTCGTGAGGACGGGTGCTGGGGTTCTCTCCGTGGGGCTGGGGGTCCTTCCATTTCCACGAAGGAACGGGGAGCCTTACTGGGGAGGGGGGCGTGGGCCGAGGGGCAGGGGGTCCCAGATGTGCGGGAGGAGGAGGCCGGGGGTGTCCGACCTGAGGCTCCCCCTGCGCCCCAGACTCGGACCCCTCGCCAGTGGCCGGCCAGCGAGAGCCGGGGGTTGGGGGGCAGCTGGGGCGGAGACACATACACACACACATGCACCACACACAGAGACACAGACACAGACACACAGACACACACACACACACACACACAGACACAGAGACACACACAAGACACACACAGACACACACACACACACATGCACCACACACAGAGACACAGACACAGACACACAGACACACACACACATAGACACACACACACACAGACACACACAGAGACACACACACACAGACACACACAGACACACATACACACACCTACACACACACACACACACACACACACATACACACAGACACGGCTCAAATACACGTGTGGACCTGAGTCCGGAGCCCGCTCTGGGCTTGCTCCTCCGGACACGCTCCCGGCACGGACCGGTGGGGGTGGGGGCCTGCGGCTCCCGGACTGTTCTGGAACGTGGGGCCGCTCCCTCCTGTCCTCAGGCCGAGACGGCTGCTGTGTCCGCGTCCGTGTGCGGCTCCGGATGGATTTCCCGGGAGAGGCGGGCGGCGGGCTGGTGGCGGGCAGAGGGCGGCGGGCGGGTCCTGCTGGTGCTGTGGGCGCCGTACTGCCCACCTCTCCGTGGTCAGTGACCCCCCCCTCAGAGGCAGGAGGGGATGGGGCGCGGGGACAGGGCACAGGGACACTCTCAGGCAGGACCTGGCTTCCACGCTGTGTCCCCGCACCCCCTCCTGGGAAGCCCCTCGCCCGGCTCAGAGGCGGGAGGTTCATTCCGGAACCCGGTCCCGGGAGCCCTGGGCGGCCCCTGGAGGCTGCTGTCTGCTCACCCCCCTCCCTGTTTGTCCTGCTCCTTCCCGGGGGTTAGGGACGTGGCGGCTCTCAAAATGCCCGAGCTCCGTCCTCTCCTCCCGCCCCTCGGTCCCCCCCCCACTCACCCGGAGTCCACAGACAGTGGGCGGGGCCAGGGCCGGGCTCTGCCCTGGTTGTCCTGTGAGTCCTGTTTCCCCGCTGGCCTCCGGGAGAGGAGAGGCCGGAGAAGCATCGACGGGAGGGAGGCGCCTCGAGGGGCTGCGTCTGCAGGAGCCCGTCCGGCCGGGCCGGGGAGGATCTGCCGCTGAGGCAGGACCGTGGACCCGGACGGACCCGGGACCCGCTGGTCCTCAGGCCGCGCTCTCTCCCCGGCGCCGACCCGCCAGGCCCTGCCCGTCTTCCGTGCCGATGGCCAGCCGCCTCCACACAAGAGGGGCCCGGCTCTCGGCGGCTCAGGCCTGTGGTCCCCGAGCTCGGCTGCTGGGCCGAGGGGACAGTGGAGGGCGTCTGGCTGCCCCGCCCGTGAGGTCCTCGCCTTCGTTCTCTTTGGGGAACCGTCTGTTTTGCTCTGAAAGCACTTCTGTTTGTACTTATTTTTGTTTTAAGGTGTCATTAACTGCCCGGCCGGCGTGGCTCTGGGACTGAGCATCGGCCTGTGAACCAGGAGCTCAGGGTTCGATTCCCCATCAGGACACAGGCCCAGGGTGGGGCTCGATCCCAGGGTGGGGCGTGCAGGAGGCAGCTGGTCCATGACTCTCTCTCATCACCGATGTTTCCATGTCTCTCCTGCTCCCTTCCTCTCTCTGAAGTCAATAAAAAATACATATATATATATTAAAAAAAATAAGCCAGGTTGAAACCGGTTTGGCTCAGTGGACAGAGCGTCGGCCTGCGGACTGAAGGGTCCCGGGTTCGATTCCGGTCGGGGGCATGTACCTTGGTTGCAGACACATCCCCAGTGGGGGTGGGGGTGCAGGAGGCGGCTGATGGATGTCTCTCATCATCGATGTTTCTAACTCTCTATCCCTCTCCCTTCCTTTCTGTGAAAAATCAATAAAATGTATTAAAGAAAAATATGCCAGGAAGTGGCTCGATGGGAAGAAGAGTTTCCCGGACGGGCATGTGGGAGGCGGGGCCACACTTCCTGACGGGGCGGGCGATGCTCCCTCAGGACCATGTCCCTCCCGCCCCTCCCCCCCAGCCCCCAGGCCCCTCCTCTGCCACCAGTGGCTCCTCTTGCTCTGGGCCCCGCTCCCGGGCTGGGGGGGCCTGTGGCCCAGGAGCCTCTCTGGGTGCTGAGTGTGCAGAGGTGGGGGGTTGGGGAGGTGAAGGGGTGGAGCCCGCTGCCCGGGACCAAGAGGCAGAGCGGCTGTGGCTGTTTCTAGAATCAGCTTTTCCTCCTCTCCCTCACCTCACTGCCCTGCAGTTTCTGAGCCCCGGTGATGGTTCTGGTTCTGGTTCTGGTTCTGGATATGGATCAAGGGAGGACTCTGGTTCAGCTGACGCGGCAGACACGCACGACGTTTCTCTGCACGATATCACACCCTGCGCCGGGACGGCTGGCTCACAGGGGAGCGGGCGTTTTACCGAAACTCCAAGCGGTCGTTCTTAAATTTTTTTTTAATAAAAATATATTTTATTGATTTTTCACAGAGAGGAAGGGAGAGGGATGGAAAGTCAGAAACATCTGATGAGAGAGAGACATCGATCAGCCGCCTCCTGCACGCCCCACAGTGGGGAGGTGCCCACCACCCAGGTACATGCCCCTGACCGGAACCGAACCCGGGACCTTCCAGTCCGCAGACCAACGCTCTATCCACTGAGCCACACCGGCTTCGGCTCCCAGCAGTCGTTCTGCAGAGGAGATGCTGACGCCAGGTGAGCGGAGCGTCATGTGACACGTTTGTTCTGCCCGTTACCGGCAGGAAGTTCCTCCCCCCCGTCCCCCCCGCCCTGGGAAGAATGGGGTGAAACAGGGTGGGCACGGGGGTGAGTGGAAGGCAAGCTGGTTCCGCCTGCGCCCCTCCCCCTCCCTGACCCTCCCCCACCCTTCCCTCTTACCCTCCCCCACCCCCGGCTTCCGCTCTCGGGGGAGCCTCTGACGGGACCACGACCTGGACGGCACCGAACCCTGTCCCCTGAGTGTCTGGGGGCCAGGCCCGGCCGGCTCTGGACGCCCAATGGACGGGGTGATTCTCGCGGGGTGCGGCTTTCTGTCTCCGTCTCGTCGTGCTGTGGTTGGCAGGGTGCACCCGGTCACCCCGGTTTCCACGGATACTGGATCAGGGGAGGGGTCGCCAGGTCCCAGGTCCATCCCTCGCCCGCCTTCAGGGCACGCGTGTGTGTGCCCCGTGTGTCACGGGAGCTCAGGAGAGCGGCCGGTGTGGGGACTGACGCCACCAACCGCCGTTCTATGAGGAGCAGGTGGGGGACAGGGGACCCGGTGCCACCTGCACAGGGAGGTGGGGGGTCGCTGAGCGCTGGCCCGGGGAGCTCCGTCCTGGGGCTGCCTCACCGCCCGCCCGGGGAGCCCGCTCCGTCCGCTCCCGGCACCCGGGTCCGAGCAGCCGCACAGACGTCCGGGCCTGGTGGCCTCCACGGCGGCCTGGCCCTCCCCCGCCCCCCGGGGAACGTGGGCTCCGCAAGCTTCCCATGTCTGGCCTCTGCAGCCGGGAAACACATGTGCTCAGAGACCGTTCTCCGCCATGATGCTAACTCCAGCCTCGCAGTGCGGGGAGACTTCATGCCTGGAGCTGGCTGCCGGCACGTGACATACATGCTGCTGGAGCTGGCTGCTGGCACGTGACATGCGTGCTGCTGGAGCTGGCTGCTGGCCTGTGACATACGTGCTGCTGGAGTTGGCTGCCGGCACGTGACATACGTGCTGCTGGAGCTGGCTGCCAGCACATGACATATGTGCTGCTGGACGGCGGGAACCGTGTGCTCCACCCGCTGCAGTCAGTGTCTCCACGAGGAGGGCGTGCGAGTTTGCGCCATGGCAGCGACGTTCACACGTGTATCGCACGGAAACACACCACGGAGACGGACGCCCACCAGCAGGCCACACCTCGACGGACGTGAGCAAACACGGGAGGTGGAATCCAGGACCCGTGTCTGTTATTGCGTCTCCTCCCCTCTGGTGGCTCACGCATCCGCCGGCAGAACCAGGGAGAAGCGGCTTATTTACGTATTCTTTAAAAATGTTTTCTTTCAAACGTCTTTACTGATGTCAGGGAGGGAGGGAGAGGGAGGGAGAGAGAAATAAATGAGGAGTGAGAACCAGGGACCGGCTGCCTCCCGCACGCCCCACCCTGGGGATGGAGCCGCCCCCCAGGCCTGTGCCCTGACCGGGAATTGAACCCTGACCTCCTGGCTCCCGGGTCGACGCTCAGCGCTGGGCCACGGGGCCGGCGCCCTCTAACGGAGGCCGCGGGGGCTGTCACCTGCGCGGGAAGCTGTGAACCGTCTCCGGTCGCCGTGTCGGTGACACGCGTCAGCGGCGCCCGCAGGTGCTGGAGCAGAACCTGCCCTGCTGTGCCCGGCGGGAAAGCCCGTGACTCGTCAAACCTAAAGCAAACGCGGGGCCTGCACGCCAGCAGACCCGGCCCCTCCCAACGGGGGCGGGAAACACACGCCTCCAACCCACCCCCAGCCAGAGACCTGCACCCACACCCCTTACAGGCCGCTCCGTGAAACTCAGTCACCTCAAATGGGGCTTCCGCTGCTGACGTGTGTGTGCGTTTTGGGGGACACCCTGCTTCTATTTGTATTTTTTTAAAAAATATATCTTATTGACTTTTCACAGAGAGGAAGGGAGAGGGACAGAGAGCTAGAAACATTGGATGAGAGAGAAACATCGATCAGCCGCCTCCTGCACACCCCACAGTGGAGATGTGCCCGCAAGCAAGGCACATGCCCCCGACCGGAATCGAACCTGGGACCTTTCAGTTCGTAGACGGACGCTCTATCCACTGAGCCACACTGCTCAGGGCAATTTGTATTTTTTAATTGGTACATTTTTTTCTTATTTGGGGCAAATACATTTGTGGGCCTGTGCAGGGGGCTTTGCCTCTGGCGGGGGCACCTGGCCCCGTTGCTGTCAATCACGCTGCTTCGGGAAAGTTCTAGAAACACCGCAGAGCGCCGGCAGCTGGTCCCGTCCCCAGGCCGCAGGGGACGTCCTGGCCGACGGTCTGTGGGGAGATGCGAGCTCCGGCCTTTCCCAGCGAAGACACGGACCTCGGACTCTCGTGAGGAGCGGCCGACATCGGGGTGCGTTCTCGGGGGTCACCGGGGAGTCACCCCAATCCCAGCGAAACGTCAGACCCCAGGACGTGCGGGCCTCGGGGCGGACGGAACCGGGAAGCCCAGTGTCAGACAGTCTTCCCTCGTGTCCAGGTTCTGGGGGCCCTGCCTGTTCGAGGATCCGTCCCGAGTCCCGACACACCGAGCACCACGGCCCCTGCCGGCCGCCGGTCCAGTTACAGGTCCCAGCGTGTCCGTGGACAGAGAGCCCCGTGGACAGCACTTCCTGTGGACAGAGCACTTCCTGTGGGCAGAGCATCCCGTGGACAGCACTTCCTGTGGACAGAGTAATTCCCATGGACAGAGCACTTCCAGTGGACAGCATTTCCTGTGGACAGCACTTCCTGTGGACAGCACTTCCCGTGGACAGAGCACCTCCAGTGGACAGCATTTCCTGTGGACAGCACTTCCCGTGGACAGCATTTCCTGTGGACAGAGCACCCCATGGACAGCACTTCCTGTGGACAGAGTACTTCCCATGGACAGAGCACTTCCAGTGGACAGCATTTCCTGTGGACAGCACTTCCTGTGGACAGCACTTCCCGTGGACAGAGCACTTCCAGTGGACAGCATTTCCTGTGGACAGCACTTCCTGTGAACAGAGCACCCCTGACTCAGCAGTGGCGGCCGGTGACGCGGCACATTCCCCCACGGATGGCACTTCCTGTGGACAGAACACTTCCCATGGACAGAGCATTTCCTGTGGACAGAGCGCCCCGTGGACAGAGTGCCCCGTGGACAGAGTGCCCCGTGGACAGCACTTCCTGTGGTCAGCACGCCCCTGACTCAGCAGCGGCCGATGACGTGGCACATTCCCCGTGGCGGACGGCACTTCCTGGGGAAAGCACTTCCCGTAGACAGAGCACCCGTGGACAGCACTTCCCGGGGACAGAGCGCCCCTGACTCAGCAGCGCGGCCGGTGACGCGGCACATTCCCCTGCGGACGGCAGCCCTGTGGACAGCACTTCCTGTGGGAAGCACTTCCCGTGGACAGAGCGCCCTGTGGACAGAGCACTTTCTGTGGACAGCACTTCCCGTGGACAGAGCACCCCTGACTCAGCAGCGGTGGCCGGTGACGCGGCACATTCCCGGGCGGACGGCAGCCCCAGGAATGCGGCCGCGCTGCTTCGGGGCGTTTTACGAGGAGTCGTGGCCGCAGATCAAGGGGCCGCCAGCCGGCCGGCCCGCCCCGCCCCCGGGCCCGGCGCATAAAAGGGCCCGCGCGGCCTCCAGCCGCATCCACCTCCTCCCACATCCACCACTGCTCACTCTCCACCGTCCACTCCACCGCCTCCCGCCGCCATGACCCGCTTCTTCTGCTGCGGCAGCTACTTCCCCGGCTACCCCTGCTACGGCACCAACTTCCACCGCACCTACCGGGCCACCCCCCTCCACTGCGTGGTGCCGCTGGGCTCGCCCCTCAACTACGGGCTCGGCTGCACCGGCTACAGCTCGCTGGGCTACAGCTTCGGCGGCAGCAACTTCGGCGGCCTGGGCTGCGGCTACGGCGGCAGCTGCTGGCGGCCCTGGGGCTCCGGCTCCGGCTTCGGCTACAGCACCTACTGAGCCCGCTGACCGGGCACCGGCACCGGGACCCGCGCCCTCTCCTCCCGCCGCTGAGTGACGCCCGTGCCCGTGCCGCCTCCCTGAGCCGGGAGAGGCCGCCGTCTCCGCCGAGGACGCCGAGGTCCGCTCTCCTAGGATGATGACCCCTTGGCACTGCCCAGGCCGCCAGGTGCCCTCCCCGCCGGGGCCGGCTCTGGGGTGACCGCCCCACAGGACCCTGGGGGTGGGCGGGCAGGTGGGGGGCTTTGCTCTCGTCTCTAATAAACTCACTCCTTCCGCATGACCCCGTCTCTTGTGCTTCCTCCTGGCTCTTGTGTCACCGGTCCCACCAGTCAGGGCGGTGGGCGAGGGGCGGGGGGCTCACCTCCTGTCTCTCTGTTTGTAAGATCTCTGTGGTTCAACGTCTCATTCAAGCCAAAGCCGGTGTGGCTCAGTGGATAGAGCGTCGGCCTGCGGACTGAAAGGTCCCAGGTTCGATTCCGGTCAAGGGCATGGACCTTGGTTGCAGGCACAACTCCAGTGGGGGGTGTGCAGGAGGCAGCGGCTGATCGATGTTTCTCTCTCATCTATGTTTCTAGCTCTCTGTCCCTCTCCCTTCCTCTCTGTGAAAAATCAAAAAAAAAAAAAAAATTAGCCGAGACCGGCGTGGCTCAGTGGATAGGGCGTCGGTCTGCGGACTGAATGGTCCCGGGTTCGATTCCGGTCAAGGGCATGGACCTTGGTGGTGGGCACATCCCCAGTGGGGGCGTGCAGGAGGCGGCTGATCGATGTCTCTCTCTCATCGATGTTTCTGACTTTCTATCCCTCTCCATTCCTTTCTGTGAAAAATCAATAAAATATATTTTAAAAAATTAAAAAAAATCTCCATTGTTAAACATCTCATTAAAGCTGAAGCTGGTATGGCTCAGTGGATAGTGCGTCGGTCTGCAGACTGAATGGTCCCAGGTTTGATGCCGGTCAAGGGCATGGACCTTGGTGGTGGGCACATCCCCAGTGGGGAGCGTGCAGGAGGCGGCTGATTGGTATCTCTCATCCATGTTTCTAACTCTCTATCCCTCTCCCTTCCTCTCTGTGAAAAATCAATAAAATATATTTAAAAAATAAAATAAAATGTCTCTTGTGGTCTCTCTCTAGTGTCTGGTGAACAGTCACATTCTGAGGTGGAAAACGTGGTCTCTGAGCCCAAACCGTGTGACTGCCCACGTTGGATGGGACCGCACTCCCATTGACATCGGCCCGCGGGGTCTTCCCGTTCCCTCGCAGGAAACCGAAGAGCAAGATCCTGTCTTTTTTTATTTTTTAATATTTTATTGAATTTTCACAGAGAGGAAGGGAGAGGGACAGAGAGCTAGAAACATCGATGAGAGAGAAACATCGATCAGCCGCCTCCTGCACGCCCCCCACTGGGGATGTGCCCGCCACCAAGGTCCATGCCCTTGACCGGAATCGAACCCGGGACCCCTCAGTCCGCAGGCCAGCACTCTATCCACTGAGCCACACCGGTCTCGGCTGTTTCCTGTCTTTTTTTTTAAATGTGAGATCTTGTCTGACATCAAAGAATCACGAACAGAACCATCCTACGGCTGTTGCTCCAAGAGAACGAGGTCGTGACCTTTAACCTGCATGCCCGGCCGGGTTCAGCCCCGCCCCATGTCCTTGCACAGAGCAGACTGTTGTCCTTCTTCCGACCCTCGGTCCCAGGACCCCGTGTGTTTGAGAAACGGGCAC